>PVKV010004252.1:0-130654 GCA_004027835.1 Alouatta palliata | reverse complement strand
TTTTTTTTTTTTTTTTTGTTGAGAGAGGACCAGCCTTCCCCTGCGGCGACCCACTACGCCAGCTGAAACAGCAGCGTTAAGATTCCTGGCGCTTTTCTGCCCCGGAATCTCCCGGTCTGGTTCCCCACTTCAGTCCGCTTTTCAATCAGCTGAATGGGAGACTCTGCCTTCCGGGAGCTCCAAATGCCAACCAAAAGGGCACTCAGTCCCGTATACTCTGCACTGAGAACCCCCGCGCCAGGGCGCCTGCAAAACGGCCGTGCCAGCCGAAAGAATCGCGCTGGCAACCCGTGGGGCTCCTCCGCCGGGAATCTCCTGGTCCGTGGGCAACAAAAATTCATCTGAAAATGTGGCGTCCACTCACTCTCTGCGCTTTCAGTGGGAGCTACAGTCCTGAGCTGCTGCTAATCGGCCCTCTTGGATCTTTCTCCCGACCACTTCCCATCTTATGGCCCGAGTCCATAGGGCCAGATGCCCCTGCCCTCGCCATCCAGCCCAACCAGGAAGGTTCACTAACCACCACCGTCCCTCCTGCAAACTCCTTGCACCTTCAATTCCTCCTCCAAGGATACCTGGAGCAACCACTGAAACAACATAACCAGGAGTTACAGCTGGGCAGCCAATTAAGGGGACCAAGTGGAATCCCACAAAATACTCGGTTAATCCAAAAGAAAGCAAAATCCAAGACCAGCTCTTAGCTCAGGGTGGCCATGTTTAAGGGTCTGCTACTCAACTGATCCAAGGTAACCCCTGTGGCCTGGCTCCCAAAGCTATCACATGGTCTCACCCACCCACCCCACATCCTGGTCTTCAAAATAAACTATTCTCCTCTAACCAGTCTCCTGCATTTGCTGATGTGTAAAAATGCACATCTAGAGTTACTTTTTCAGATGTGCATGCCGTATCAGCCTAACTATGTGTTCAGAGGCACCAAGACAGACTCCGATCAGATGGGCACCGTCTCATCTCGCAGAGCCGCGGGAGCCCTGCACCATGTTCTGACTTGTGGGGATGATTGAAGCAGTTCAAATACGGTTCTTTTCTTCATGTGGGAATAAAAATATTCCTGAATATTTTTCAAATCTAAATTTCAAGGCCCAGGCATGGTGGCTCATGCCTGTAATCCCAGTACGTTAGCCCAAGGCAGGCAGATCACTTCAGGTCAGGAGTTCGAGACCAACCTGGCCAATATGGCGAAACCCTGTCTCTATTAAAATTACAAATACTAGCTGGTGGTGACACTGTGGTGACATATGCCTGTAATAACAGCTACTCAGGAGGGTGAAGCAGGTGACTCTCTTGAACCCAGGAGGTGGAGGTTGCAGTGAGCTGAGATCATGCCATTGCACTCCAGCCTGGGTGACAGAGTATAACTCTGTCTCAATAAAATAAAATTTCAAATAACAAGGAGATGCGAACTATCTAGCACTCAGTTTGCTGGAGAATCAATTCATTAAATCTCCTGGGCCCACAGCCTTTATTCCTTAGAATAAGTTAGTTTGCAGAACAAATATTAATAAGATGAAAATAAAGGGGATAGTTTAACTCTTGATGGGATATGAAAATCCAATTTAGGCTGGGCATGGTGGCTTATGCCTGTATTCCCAGCACTTTGGGAGGCTGAGGTGGGTGGATCATGAGGTCAGGAGTTTAAGACCAGACTGGCCAACATGGTGAAATCCCGTCTCTACTAAAAAATAGGAAAATTAGCTGGGCATGGTGGCTCATGCCTATAATCCCAGTTACTTGGGAGGCTGAGGTAGGAGAATTGCTTGAACTGGGACCTGGGAGGTGGAGGTTCCAGTGAGCCGAGATTGCGCCACTGCACTCCAGCCTGGGCTATAGAGCGACACTCCATCTCAAAAAAAAAAAAAAAAAAAAAAAAAAAAAAAAAAAGAAAAAAAAAGAAAATCTAGTTTAATACACTGCTAAGTTACCACTTAAAAGCTAGTGGCATTTTGGCTCCATGGTGTAAAATGTATGTTTTCTGGCTGCTGGTCAGCAACGGATCAATATTGTGTACAAATAGATGAAACTCTAGGTATGCATTCCTCTATCTACAAAGAAAGCTGTGTCCGTAAAAGAAAGGCCCACCAAGTCTTTTTTTCTTTTTGATATTTCTTGCAAGAGAGCTGAGAAAGGATACACACTGGGCCTATGAACCTTGATTTTGGGGGGACAGGGCTTTACTACATCTTTGTCCTGCATGGTTTTACTCGTAACGGTATACATCTATTGTTTTTATAATTTGTAAAATATCAAATAAGGGGAAAAAAACTCCCAAAAAACATAGTTTGCTGTTTCTATCATTTTTTTAAAAAAGTCCGTGCTCTGAAGAACATAATGGACTCAAAAGAAAATCTGGGCATATTTTACAGTAGAGACCATGCAGAAAAAAATTAAAAATTAAGCTCTTGATGAAAGCTGATGGCAAATGTACACGTAACCTATCTCTATTTTACATAATAAATTTCATTTTGTGTGTCATCCGAATGAAAAGGGATTTGCCAGCAAAATTTCCTGAAACACAGGAAGGCAGTACAGCCCCGTGGAAAGCCACGCAGCCCCACTGGCGTCCACCAGATGGCGGCGTGTCGCTGCTGCAGGGGCCAGGCCCGGACAGAGGCCCGGGGCAGTGGAGCCCACCTTAACCAAGCCCCCTTTCCTAAGCCCTCGCAGAGCCGGGTAAGGAATCAGAGGGTGTGTTTCATCTCAACATAAAGCACGCACTTCCTCTCTAAAATGACGAAGAAATGGAATACATGCCAGGATTTTAAACAGTCATGGCCGCTACACGGCCTGGTGTGGAGGCCTGGAGGAGGCGGGCGTGGTGCAGAGAGGGATGAGAGGGCACAGTGGCCGCAGGCGGTCCGGGCTGCTCTGCCCACCCACCCCAGCCCAGGACGGCCAAGCACCGAGCCCTGCGGACAGCGGCCTCCTGCATGGGAAGGGCCATGCCGCCGCATACAGAGCAGCCTGTTAGCGTCGTGACTCTCCTATTCCGAGCGATACTAAACATTTCAGGTCAGGGTGAAACTTCGCATGAACAGGTTTATAAAGTATGTGTGTCGTTTTTATAGTCACAGCTGAGTATATATAAAGACATCGTTGAAAATCTGAAAATAGTCACTTCTAAAACATGTCTGCGGAATTAGTTTACGTCGATTTTCCTTTCAAAAACAAATGCTTCAAGGAGCACATTAAATATTTTATAAATTCAACCTTCTAACATTGTGTCTAAAGGAGTTTACTACTTAGGTTCACGTACGCGCGATGCCTGGTGAGGCTAAAGGGCCAGGTTTTCCATGTTTCCTAGAGACAGAGTATGTGGCACCTGTTCACGGACCCAGAGAGACCCTATTCAAGGGCCCAGGTACAAAAAGGAAGCTGTCCCCAACGCCCAGCCAGGCAACACCAGACCTGGGTGGAAAAGGGGTTCACTGAAGCCACATCCTTTCGAGGTCCCTCTCCAGACACAAACTAACAGCAAACACTGCTCAGAAAACACCCATTTTAAGGATCACTTTCCTTCAGATTTCAATGATAGCAGAGTCTACCATCAGAGTGACAGTTTTTGGTTTTAAATCCAATATTTACTTTAGCCTGAATGACTTATCTTTGAACTCTGGTGTTTATAATTCAAGACCTGTTTTTCCACCTGGTCCCTGCCCCTGCCTCTTTGTGCAACAAAAACCATGGGTCAAAACAGTGTTGTTTTTCTAGTTCAAATGAGCAGAGATCTGAGTCCATCGCTCCTGTTTTCTCCGAATACACAAGGTAAGATATGGACCCGGTTTTTCCTTGGGATATTCCTGTTGGATGTTTCAGAAACGTGGTGGCTTTGCCAGGTTCCCATTGGGATTCCAGGGCCTGGATGACCTGGACCTGTCAGCTTCACCAGGTGGAGTTGCTCTGCATGGGTGTGGCCCAAGTCTGGGCCGTGAAACCTCCAGATTCCAGCTTTCGAGGCACCTTTGCCTCCCTGCACACCCATGCTGCTGGGCTTCACACCATGTGTGATCACCCGATGAGCATCTGTCTGCCTCTGTCTGTGCGTCCCATGAGGGCTGGGGCAGGTCTGTCTCTGCTCATACAAGGGCCCTGTTTCTGGAACATTCTAGGTGCTCAGTAAACACGGAATGAATGAGTGAAACACAACTTCTTTAAGGAGAAGATCCTGGCCATGCTGGAGAGGAAGAAAACACAGCTCATCCACAGCATGGGAGAACATGACAATGAGGTGAACAGTATTCTGTGTCCCTCTGAGATGGGGCCGATACCCTCTCTGCTTTCCCAAGGACCCTGGGAGGACCAGGTGGGTAGAAAAAACTTTAGGTCTTGACCCGGGTGGTGGTCTCTGGACACTGAAGCATTTTATTTTCTTGAAGCGGGACAAGCAGTCACTTCCTTCATTCTGGTTACTACTGCCCTTTAATGCCACTGCCCTCCTGCCACCCCTCGGGGGGCACCAGCCCTCCCTCCCCTCTGACAGGTGTGACAAGTTCACCTGTACACCTGCATTCCCAAACCCAGAGAGGGACTTCCTGTAGAGCCTGCAGGGCTGCCCCTGCCTGACTTCACATTTTCCTTGTCCTCTGTCCTCACTCAGACTGGCCCTGGATACGTGTTCCTGATGAAGTCCCAGGCCTGGGAGCGTTTTCCATGAGCTGCTCTCTGGAACAACTATAACCCATCCCTGGCTAACCCCAGCCAAGGAGAAACAAAGTACCATGCCTTTTCATGTTGGTTGTTTTTGCTTTTTTTTTTTTTTTTTTTTTTAAGACAGTCTCACTCTGTTGTCCAGGCGGGAGTACAATGGCGTGATCTTGGCTCGCTGCGAGCTCCGCCTCGCAGGTTCAAGAGAGTCTCCTGCCTCAGCCTCCTGAGTAACTGGGATTACAGGTGTGCACCACCATACCTGGCTAATTTTTGTATTTTTAGTAGAGACAGGGTTCCACTATGTTGGTCAGGCTGGTCTCGAACTCCTCATGATCTGCCCTCCTCGGCCTCCCAAAGTGCCATGGTTACAGGTGTGAGCTGCCATGCCTGGCCTGTTTTTGCTATTTAAAGGTATCATGACCCCTCCTTCCAGGGGAAACACAGGAAGCTTATGTGCCCAGCTAGATGTCCCAAGCCAGGAATGAGAGCTGTGACATTTGAACCTGGGTTCTGAAACACTCTGCCTTAAAGCACTTCCTGCTCCATGTGACCCTGAGGATGGCCAGATTGGAGGGTCATTTGCCTTTGCCCCCATGCTCACCCCAGGCCCTGCCCGAGACCTGCTGCTTCCCCCTCTCAGGAGGAAGGACCGGGGAGTCCTATCCAGGCTCTCCTGGCTTCTTCCCATCAACAAAGCCAAACACGTCCACCAGTACTTTCTGTTGTACCAGGAGGTCCAAAATACACAGCAATGGTGTAAGTGTCCCAAGAAGGAAAACAGAAATGGAGTCGATTCAGTGTAAGAGGACCATGAATTTTGGAAATTATGGAAACAAGCTAGCTTAGTTCTGTCTCCCTGGCTCCCTTCAGATACCAGGGATGCTGGCTGTGCTCGCCGTCCTTCTATCCTAGACAAGATCAATCGAGGAATACTGTACCCATGTCCCCTAGGGAACTGCCCTGCACGCAACAGAAACCTCTCTGCATTCTAAGAACCACGTACAGGAGGTTTCATCAGATGTGGGGTCCCCAGCCATCACGAGGCACCCAGCCCCGTCCCTCACTGTGGCATTCTGACCTTCATTCCCTAAGCGTGCCAACTGCCCCATGAGCAACTGACCTTTGTTAGCTGAACAGTTGATTCAGGGAAGGAAGAGCAGATACAAGGAGATCACCCGCCCCCCCATCAGGCCCCAGGATGCCCAGGAAGGCGAAACCCACATCTTTCTGTTTATGATCTTCTACTAAACCTGCGAGTAAATTTTCTACAAATGTAGAAAACACATGACGAAGAAATTTATATCATTTCAATCTCTTCAATTTCATATGACAATGAAATCTGTATCATTTCGATCTCTAAGGGGCTATACGGAGCCCTGTGACTTCATCATAGGCTTGAATAAAGACAGTATTTAACAAAATCCAGTTGCTGTGTCTCACTTGAATCATACAAGGCAGAGGGTATTAAGGGTGTCTGAGATTCACTGAAAGTAAAGCTACAACATTCTCTGTCGATTGTAGATACTTATATTTTCTTTTTCTTTTTTTTGAGTCAGAGTCTTGTCACCCAGGCTGGAGTGCAGTGGTGTGATCTCAGCTCGCTGCAACCTCTGCCTCCCAGATTCAAGTGATTCTCCTGCCTCAGCCTCCCGAGTAGCTGGGATGACACGTGTGAGTCACCATGCCCAGCTCAGGCTGGAAATTTTGATATGAGTGGAGGCAGAGAAGCCTTGCCCATCTTTGCTTTTTCTCCCCAGGGCTTCCTGCTGGCTCCTGAGGGTGGGAACCCCAGTCTGGTCATGCAGCTTGCAGCCCCTTCCCCAGCCACATGCCCACCTCCCCTCCTCCATTTCCATACCCCACCCCCCCAGGCCAAAACCGTCCTGCAAAATCTTTCTTCAAAAAGAGTGATAGTCACCTTAAAGCATCAGATCGGGTAAAACTGTGTCTAAAATTCCAATGACCCTGGGAAAAATATATATGAACCTCACGAACTGGGGTGATCTCATAGGGCCCTTATTTTCTGAAACAAAACTTGGGCCATGCTGAGTGAGAAACAGGATGCAGGGCTGTAAATCTGCACATTTCGAGGGTAACAAACGCATGGGGCAGAACAGGGAGCGTCCCGGCAGCTACAGGTCATACTCTACCTTAAACACAGACTGGGTCTGATCACAGATAACACTTCAAGCAAAACATGAACAGTCAATACTTCACATCTTTAAATCATATAAACCCCACACATCTGTGCACAGGGCTCTATTTTTTCTCCCACTGTATAATGTTTCCCTCCTCTAAGATCCCCATCTCTGAGTGCTGCTAACAATTTCTTTTATGGCCTTGAAAAGTTGAGCAATGTATTCCTAATAATATCACCGCAGAGTAATATTCTAAATTTGGAGACACTGGAAGAGGACGGTGAGGGGAAGGGGGAGGGAGGGCGATGCTGAGCAGGAGCAGGGCCAAGAGGCCGACTTACCACAGGGCTGGCCCGGGCCGAGCTGGCCCTGGAGGAGGCGCGGGAGCTGGAGTTGAGGTGGCCGCTGTACTCCGAGGGCTGCCCACACAGCCGCCGCCAGGACACGCAGCCAGAAACAAAGGAACAGGGTCAGCAGAGGAGTAAGGAGGATAGAGGCCAACAGCAAGCGTACTGTGGGGTTAGCCACACACGGCAAGGCAAGAGAGTTACGGTTAGACAGCAAACACATATTCAAATCAATGCCTGCTAAGAATAAAAAAATCAATCACGTTATCAGAGGAACACAGAATTTCTCAGAGTTAGGAAGAAGAAAATCACACAAAGCACCCATTCAATTGGGTGTGCAGTCACACCTAGTGCAGACACAGAAAGCCACCTGGTGGATATGGAAATGACTGTTTTGAGAATTTAAGCTGCCTTCTGGCACAGAAGCGGAAGACTTGGACAGGGTGCTCGGTGCTCCAGCATGGGAACAGTTTTGCTTCTCCACTGTCTTTCCAAATGGAAGCAAAATGAGACGTAGGGTTAATACAAAATTATGTACAGCTTTTTAAATGGCCAGATTACCTTCTACCTGGGTGGCTGCTACGTACACATCTGTCTGTCCCTTTATCTGAACTTTCTCACTTCTGGTGAAGGAAAACACCAGCAACTGGATTATCTGGAAGCTCTGCCCCCTGAACTGTGATTTGTGTTCATATTTGCTGGTCTTAGATTCATTTTCATGTTATCACAAACATTCTCATATTCTTCTCGAACAAAGCATGGTGGGGCAGGAGCGGGATCTGAGCACTATCTAGGATCCCAACACGTCCCGAGGGGCATCTTCAAGAAAGACCCATGCAGCACCCTGCAGAGAGCCCCGCCACGGGTGAAGGGCCCTCCACTCCAGCCTCTGGACACCCTGGACTGCGCTGGGCACAGACCACTCTGCTGGCCTCACAGTCTCTGCTGGGGACCTGCAGGGAGTGCCTGGCTTGCGAATTATAAGAAAGTCCAGATCTTCAGGGGTGCTCATGATCTCATCTCAAATACCATCTCTTAGTTTGCTTCCTCACCAGGTCTAGTGACCAGACGAGGCCTCGCAAACTCAAGAAATACTTGTTGAATGAATGAATGATTTCAGCTGTAGACTAAAATAACCATCAAGTGTCAACTGAAGGCATTAAATATTTTACAGGGCTGTGGTCAAGATGGGCAGTTCCCCAGACCCATCTTACCTCTATTTTCTTTGATAAATGTTTACTACATGCTTACACTCAGGTGTAAGACGTCATCTAAGATACACAGATAATACTGCCGTGTATACACCACACGCACAGCAGCAATGCCACATTCGAGGTAGGTAAGAAAATCACCAGTATCGCTAGCCTCACTTTTTGGCTTTATTGTTGAAAATAAAGGAAAACACTTGATGTCAGCACTAAAAAGCAGAAGGACTTTGCCTGAGGGTTGACTGATGTGAGAGAGAGGAAAGCTTCATCCTGAAGACAAACCCTACTCCATTCTATGCCATTCACGCCCTGCTTTACGGTGCAAACATACAGTGAATTGTGAATAGAGCTTACTGCCCATCCACGGTTCCCTAGGCAAAAACAGCTCGCAAACTCTCCAACACCCCCTCCTCATGCAGAAAAGAACAATGTCAAAGCCTGTATTGCCATGGTCCATGTGCACCTTATGTTTAGGGTTCTGCGGCTAACGTGCAACTAATGTAAGTCAGAAAGCTTTCAGTTTGAATCTCGGCTCCGTCTCTCATTGGCCCTGTGGCTATGGAAGTTCCTTCGCCTGTCGTCTGTGACATGAAAGTAAGGACATGGACCCCACAGAGGAGGAGCTGAGACTAAGAAAGGGAGGGCGTGTTGGGCTTCTTCTCTATTTTCACTTTCTGCCAGAAACAACTTCCTCGGCTCCTGGAGGAGATGACGCTGCTGGTGATGACTATGTCCCAGCTGTGTCACAACACTGAAGAAAGTCACCTCATACTCAGGGGCTGCGCGGGGCCAATTCCTGGTCCTCCAGGGGCAGGGTGAGTCCTCCATAGCAGGACCAGGGCTGGCTATGCAGTCCTGGGGGCAGCCTGGACCCTGAGGTCATGGCACGTGGGACCAGGACCTCAGGCCTGGGCGCTGGGGCTGCTCTGGACACCGTCCTGGGCTGCAACCTCCCTACACGCTGGACTAAGAGCTAGGGTGGCTGTCTCCCAAGTCCCGCCTGTAAACATAAGGAACGGAGTATCCACTTGCAGGGGAACTGTGAGGGTTCCGCCAAAAGACGAGAGAGGTCGGGAGCTCAGGAACTTCCTTGTCCCTTCCCTCCTCCTCACGACGCTAATTTGCTGTTAGGCAGTTGTGCTGCTGAGATGACCTTCTGATTTCTTAACTCTCTTAGGCCATGACTCCCAGGCAATTCCTTCGGGGGCTAAAAGCACAGAAATATCTCTGTTCGCTTAAGAGCAATGAGGGCCAAGGATCCAGGGCTGACGACCCCAAAGCCATTTCAAAGGTGACACAGTGGCATCTAGAGACATGAGGAGCCTCCGTCCTGCCAGCTTTTACAATCTCTGCTTAGGCCACCAGAAAGCCACCTGGTGCTTAGGGAAAATTTCTCTTAAAGAATGAGTACGCCCCCTCTTTTCTGAGAAAAGAAAATCATTTAGTGTGCGTTATCCATCACGTCATAGGCGGGGCTATTTCAGTCTTCATGCACGGTTTATGAGCTTTCTAGTGGCCTATGAAAATGTTTACCAACTGGGAAAAATATGTAATACAGTGGGCTGCAAAATACTGAAAACTTACACAATATGAAAATTGATAAATGCGTAATTAGTTGTCGACAAAAACTAATGCTATGTCAACTATTAGATTTAATATTCATAAATGACATTTTAAAGAAAACTGTAGGTTAGACTGGCTTACATCTTAAGATTTCATGAATATCCATGATGTCTGGACAAAAGCATAGTGAGCCATAAAACCAGATTTAGCCAAGTGAGTAGCTGATTAACTTCAAAAGCCAAATTATAAAAGCATTTCAAGTATTTCTTAGTAAATCATTCTATTTCCTGGAGGGCTTGAAGGCATTTTTATAGGACTGGGGAAGAGCCTCTGAATACAGACGCATCCCCCGCCAGGGAGCACTGATGGGCACTGAACGCTCCATTTCCACAGGTCCTTGGACAGGCAAATTCATCTTCCCACTTCCACGGACTCCATGTCGTTTTTCTACCTTGTTACTTTTCTCATTCATTCATTCACAAATGTTTATTGTGCACCTGCTACATCTTTACTCTCATACCTGAGTCTACCATTTCGAATTGAAGAAAGAGGCAGAAAGACAACAAAATAAAAACAGGAAATTAAATACGTGTAGCATTCTAAGTTTTAAAATTTGTTCCTCTTCCTCAATTATTCAGAGACGAAAGTGAGGTGTGGCCTGTCAAACTGCCCTTTTTCTCCTGTTATTAATTTAAGACCATTTCACGACCTGTTAGTGTTGCTGGCGTGCTCCAAAGAGCAGATGAAAGTCAACGCAGGTTAGTCCCCCTGATGAGCACGGACACGAAACTAACAACCAGAGGTTTCCCGATTCACGTTATTCATTGCAGGTTAGTCTCCCTGATGAGTATGAACACGAAACTAACAACCAGAGGTTTCCCGATTCACGTTATTCATTGCAGGTTAGTCTCCCTGATGAGTACGGACACGAAACTAACAACCAGAGGTTTCCCGATTCACGTTATTCATTGCAGGTTAGTCCCCCTGATGAGTACGGACACGAAACTAACAACCAGAGGTTTCCCGATTCACATTATTCGTGACCTTCATTACGATGGAAGGTAGCGGTGACCCCAGTGAATCGGTGCTTCCTCCTGAGGACGGCCAGTCACCCCCCACAGCTGGACCCTGCCCAGCACGCATCCCCAGGCCATGCAGCAGGCAGCGGGGAAAGGGGGTATCACCGAAAGCGCCTTACAGCACTGGAGCCGCAGGCGCTGCCCCGTCGAGCCCCACCGAGGCTGCCTTCATCCAACACAGACGCCTGCAACCAAAAGAGACTGTCAGGATGGGGCACTCCTCCTTTTTCCAAGAGTGCCCAGCCAGCACTGAAAATGTAAGCTGTGCAAAACTGACACGCACCAGGAACGTGGCCTGAAAACATGCAGGAAGGCTCAGCAGCACCTCTCCAGCTCCTCAAAGGGCTGTGCGGCAAGTGCAGAAATCGAGAGAGAGAGGTTTTAGTCACTACCAAGCGGCGTGCAGTATAATCTCCAATACACCAGTCTATTGTTTTGAAAAACACCCCATGCTAAGTAAACACGTGTTAATCCAGGTTAAAATGAGCAGATAATTCTAACATCCTGAATTTTGTCATCGCATTTTCATACTTGATGCTCAGAAAATTACTTTTATGTGAAGTGACTTTGGAATAAAATATCAAATTATGTTAATTACGGTTTTAATGTTAAATATTTTATAACTCTTTAAAAGTTAGTAAGTAGAAGGAAGAATAATGGCTTAACCGGAAAAATGCTACTTAATTAATCAGCGTGGGTAAACAGGAGCTTACAAGGCCACAAATGGTGATGTCAAACTTTGCTCAGTGTAAAGGAACTTTTTTTTCCCTATTTTCCCTTAAGGACATACTGGTTTCCTCAGCCATTTATTAATGTATCTAATTTGTAAGTATGCAATCTGATGGAAATTCAGAAAGTTATTAACGGCCGGGTGTAGTGGCCTACACCTGTAATCCCAGCACTTTGGGAAGCCAAGGCAAGTGAATCACCTGAGGTCGGGAGTTTGAGACCAGCCTGGCTAACATGGTGAAATCTGTCTCTACTAAAAATACAAAAATTAGCCAGGCATGGTGGCGCATGCCTGTAATCCCAGCTACTTGGGAGGCTGAGGCAGGAGAATCACTTGAACCTGGGAGGCAGAGGTTGCAGTGAGCCGAGATCATGCCATTGCACTTTAGCCTGAGGGAGACGGTGTCTCCAAAAAAAAAAAAAAAAAAGTTATTAACAAGATAATATAGCTACTTTGATTATTTAAGTTTCTTACATAGCATAAGTACTTATATTTAAAACTGGAAATTTCCAAAGTAATATAGTAACATGGATTAGTATCCATCCAGGTTACCAAAGCATTAAAAAGCCAGCTTTCTTTCTGCCAATAGGTGAAGTAAACACTGCTGTTGTTCCATTCCCGCCTAACAATCCCAGCAAACACAAGGCTTCCTGGAGATGGAGAAGGTTGGCAGCTACAGTCAGCAGTCGGGGGTGGGGGACGAGAAAACCCAGATCTGGGCAAAGGGGACAGACAATCCCCACGGGCACATGTAAGCTCCACGTGAAGGCGCACCTTCCCCCAGGGGCTGCAAACAGGCACTTCCACAGCTCTGGGGCGGGGGGGGGCGGTGCATGCACAGTGGGAGGGGGCGCGGGGCAGCGGGGTGGGAAGTGCACGCACCCAGTGACTCCCAGAAGGCCGGGCAGCGCTGTACAGACAGGAGGGCTGGAGGATGAAAGCAAATGGCAGGTTTTCAAAGCCTTGAAAAAACAGCAACAAATAATAGCGAAAGGCCATCATGACAGCATCAGCTATCACCACAGCCAACTGCTGCACAGTGGTTAGACAGGAAAACCCGACTGACTGAGGCCCTGTGTTTTCTGTAAATTTGGTAGATGCAAATCCAACATTTACAAGAAGGATCAATGAGATGATTTTTGACTTTAAAACAGTAAACTTCCCAGCATCTTTGAAATCTGGTCATTTCTAGTCTTTTCAGGCATGCCTGGAAGAAGGGTTGGGGGATGAGACAGAGTGCTGACAGGGTCAACACACCAACAGCAACAAAACCCACAGCTCAGAATCCAGGGTTCACGACACGCTTGGCAGTGTTCAGTATGTAAATGTCCACACGTGAAGACGGGGGCAGGAAGCGTGTTTATTTCTATCCGAGGGGCCCAGTGACCGTCTTCAAGACGCACGGGGAGCAGCCGCAAGGCAGCCTCAGCTGGTCTGGGAGGTACCAGCTATCTAGCCCTGTCAAAGGAGAATCCTGCCTTGCATATGTGTCAGGGCGAGGCAGTGCTGGTGAGGGGACGGGCTGGGACACAAAGGCACCTCACAGTGTGCAGAGACTGCACCACGGAACAGACTCCGGACTCGTTACAGGGCACGCTGAGTAAGTCAGGCAAGGTGGGCCAGGCAGTGATCACTCAGCAGCTCCAGCCGACATGCAGGGGAGAGGACAGTTCAACCTCCAAACAGGACCTGGACTTTCACCCCTGACACCGACTTCCCCGGATTAGAGCAAGATTCGATACCTATATCTCACAGGCCAAAAACCCCAGGGCCAGACCTGATCCAGCCTTGTAAAAACAGGAAACAGCGGGGACACCGAGCCAGAGAAATAACACAGTTCTGTCCACTTCTCAGAGACCAAGGAGGCAGATTAGGCCCAAAAACCTTCCAAATTGCTTCCTGGACACATTTACAAGAGAAAAAACATTAAAAAAGAAAAACAAATGAAACCCCAAATGGGGAACAATTGATGGAAAAGGAGGAGTGACCCAAGAGACCAATTTTTTGGACTCCAGTTTTTAAAAATACGCATTTGATAAAACCCTCCTTTTCCTTAAGTCTCCTTTTCTATATTAGGTTCTAAATTATTTGACAGGCATGTTTCTAAAAGACAGAAAAGTCTTAGCAAACTAGTTGAGCCAATTAAAACACACGCTAAGCTCTGCTCTTGTGACATCGTATAGAGGAGGCTGAAGTGTCCACTAGATTTAATCAGCAATTACAGTGATTTGCAGAAGGAAAAGGAAGGAGGGACAAAGTGACGTGAAAAGGAGACAGACCCAGTTTCCATTTGTGGCAGACAGGGGTGTGGGAGCCAGGCCACCACCGGCAAGGCCAAGGTTGGAGCTGGAGAGTCCCTGTAATCAGAGCAAATGGGCGGCAGAGAGGGGAGAGAGGCTCACACCCTCACGGCGTTGCAAAGGTACATCAGTCCAGTGAGTTCAGAGACGATGACCTCACACAAGCAAAACATAACGAGCACGCACTCTTGGGGAGGGAAAGAACAAGGGTCAGAAGGAAGTAAGGTGGCTGGGCCAGGCAACTGACGAGCTAGGAGAGGGGGCCCAATTAGGACGTTTGAGTTTTCACACAGAAAAAAAGAATTAATTTTAGTTGATATTAAATGCTGAAATAAATTTTAATTGATGTTAGGAAGAGTCATCAATACGACATTCTACACTGATACCTTTCCGTTATTGTATTTAAATAAAATTAAACACCCACGCATTGGGCAGGAATAGATGTCTATACCGCACGATTCCCAGGAAGGTTCTGAGGGTGGATGAATACAGACGCCCTCGGGCAGCAAATGATGGGCACGCAGGGCTGCAGGGCAAGGTCTGAGGCAGCCCGGATTGAATGGGTGAGCTCTCATCCTGATGTGTAGCCCTTTGGATGTGGGTCATTTCTCTTAAATGGATTGAAGTGAGTTAGATGCAGGCTGAACTTCGGTGAATCCTTCATATCCAAGGATGAGATCTTTATTGCCATCTTTTATTTTAGATAAGTAACTCAGTTTATCAAAAATGAGGAGGAAATAAAGTTTTCTCAATGAACAAGTGCTCTCTGCAGCAGCAAAATCTCCCCTAGAATGACGAAAATGCAGAAAGCCTTTTTCAAGGTGTTAAACCCACCAAAGCTTTGGTGTTCACAGCTGATCATATGCTGAGTCAAAACTCACCTACTGGGGGACAGAAGGGCCATCAGCTTACAGTGAGGGTGGGTATTCATTATAGACCGGCGGGCAATGGGAAGGGTTTAGAAAGTTGGCAAGCTGCAGGGGCCATGGAGCTGTCAGCAGCTTTTGCAGCCTCCCTGGGCACGAAGCGGGTGGACAAGGGCTGACAGAGGCGAGGAAAAGTGTCCTGGCCGGAAAACGAGCCCCCACGAAGGGAAATGGGAATAGGCGCTGGAAGTTGGGGGAGGGGCTGGGAAGAGTCCGAGCTATTTCTTCTAGAAGCATTTTGATGAGGTCAATGACTACATGGGAGCGGGTAAAGCAAACTGCAGAGGAACTGCAGAGATTTCATTTTCTGATTTCAGTTGGGGAGCTGCTTCTGGAGTCACCAGGTCCACAGAAAGTCCCCAGCAGCAGCACCCTGTGCTCAGTCGCGCAGAGCCTCTCCCGGGTTCTCACCGTTCTGCTTGGTCTCTGTTCTGCTCAAATGGCTCCTTACCTTGAAGCGCTTTCCCTCCAGGCTCTACCTGGTTAGTTCCTATTCTTTTCATTTGCTCTTCCTATTTATTTATTTTGAGATGGAGTTTCTCCCTTGTCGCCCAGGCTGGAGTGCAATGGTGTGATCTCGGCTCACTGCAACCTCTGCCTCCTGGGTTCAAGTGATTCTCCTGTCTCAGCCTCCTGAGTTAGCTGGGATTACAGGCATGCGTCACTACTCCTGGCTAATTTTGTTTTTTGAATAGAGATGGGGTTTCTCCATGTTGGTCAGGCTGGTTTCAAACTCCCAACCTCAGGTGATCCGCTCACGGCCTCTGAAAGTGCTGGGATTACAGGCGTGAGTCATGGTGCCTGACCCTTCCTATTTATTTTTTAAGGTTCAGTTCACATCCTTTGTTGTGACATTTCCTGGTGAAACCAGTGTCTCCCCCTCATTCTATTTACTCATCTGTTCACTACTGTACCGGTGTCTGGTGGGGGTGGCTTTTGTTCTAGAAGTCAGTGCCCAGAGGGTGCCTCCCTCCCCTGCTAATCTTTGTGATTCCAGGGCCTGCTCAATTTTCCTACCTAAACTAGTCCCCTAATTTGGCTGAGTGAATCTGAACCTAAACAAACACCACAACCCTTAGCTATTTGAGGGCTCCTCAACAATTTAGAAATTATGCTCATCAAGACCAGTGCATGTTTGTAGAGAATGGGCAGGAACTCTGTTGTGTAAACATCTGGATTTGGATGGGACTGGGTTTTCATTCCAAGTCTAGTTCATGCCCAAGAAACTACTACCACAAAGGTTGCACGTCTGCTTCAAAGTAGTTCTGTTTTCAGAAACTCTCAAGAATTTAAGAGCATTCTTCTTATTTTCTTTCCTTTTGATTAATTCTAATTAGAAAATATACACAAAAACTCATGCTTTCCTGCAGCCAGCTGAATGCCACAATTCACATTCAAGCTGGCGTGGTCAAACGCAGCACGGGGAGAGCATCCGAGTGGAGGGGTGCATGTTGACTACTGCCTCTCCCGTCAACAAAACAGCTCCCCAAACAAAAACCTGTCAAATAGACACTGAAAGAGAAAAGTCAGCTGAGTCCACACACACAGACTGCATGCTACAGAACCTGCGGTTTCTGAAGAGAGGATGTGAAACATTTAAATGGAAACCAACCAGCTTCCCCTCCCTGGATGACGACAACGTGGAGAATCTGCTGTCACTGCTGTAGCTGGAATTCTGGGCACCAAAGAAGAAAACATGTTTAAGTGACAAACACTTGCTTACGACTCCAAAAGCACCCTCTATCCCATTCAAAAGGCAAACATGAAACAGCACAACGAGCTAATGCTGGGACCCCCGGAATGCTGGTTTAGCTAAAGAAGCGGGACACAGACAGTACAGCAGAGATTCTTAACAACCAGAGATGCCAAGCTGCATTTTCCATTTCAGTGTTTGTCTTGGTGACGCCATGGGTGTGTCTAGTACTGCTTTTCAGCCTCACATCTCAAGCATGATTCGTGATTGCTGAGTTTCATGCTGTGTTGTCAGTAATCTCCAAGTCTGAACTATCCTTGTTACTTAACTTCTTAGGTAAGTAAAATTCCATTTATTGCAAAATTTTCAGTTTTTCTTCAGTCCAGCATACCTGAGGGCTGTAGCTCAGCCCTGGGGTGCTAGAAAGGCAGGTGGAGCTGCTCCCACCCATCCAGCTGAGAACCCTTATCCACAGAGGGAACATGCCCTGCAGGCCATCTTTACATGTTTTGAGTGTATATTTTTAAAATGTCACATCCAGCTAGGTGCAGTGGCTCACGCCTGTAATCCCAGCACTCTGAGAGGCTGAGGCAGGCAGATGACCTGAGGTCAGGAGTTTGAGACCAGCCTGGCCAACACGGTGAAACCCTGTCTCTACTAAAAAATACAAAAAAATTAGCCAGGCATGATGGTGGGCACCTGTAATCCCAGCTACTTGGGAGGAAGAGGCAGGAGAATCACTTGAACCCGGGAGGCAGAGGTTGCAGTGAGCCAAGATTGCGTCACTGCACTCCAGCCTGGGTGACATAGCAAGACTCTTGTCTCTAAATAAATAAATAAATAAATAAAGTGCATGCAATGCTAAATAAGTAAATAGGAATGAGAAAGCAAAGACAACTTGATCAGCTGGTTTCAGAAAGCTAAAGGCTGGTTTGGTTGGAGACAGAGAGGGAGGTAAGGGCGGGGTCACTCATTTGAAGCCCAAAAGTATAATTTAAGTGTATAGTGATATCTTCATAAAACATAATTAAGATAAAAGAACTGCTATTTTATGCAATTAGGAATATTACTAAAAGAAAAAAATGAAGCGGTAAGAACACTGATAAATCCAAAGCCCTACCCCTGCCCGCCTCCCTAATGCCCTGGCACTGGCACCGCTCTCTCTCTCTCCCCTGCCAGGGCATCACCCTTTCCTTCCACCAGCTCCTTTCCTGCCTCCCACCCCATAACTATGAACCTTCCAAGCATCTGCATTGTTTTCTTCTCCTTTTCCTCTCCAGAAAAACACAGGCTCTGGTACACATGCCCTTAAGGTAAACATTAAAACTACAAATGAGAGCTGTGAGAACTGTGAAAATATCGATTTAATATCTTTGAAAGCGGAGTACACTTAATATACACATCATACACACTCCCAGGGCAATGCAATAATGAAAGAGCTAATCTTTCATTTCAGTTTTTTTTAAACTTAGAGATTCTTATCAATATCTATCTCTTACACTAACAATCAGAATGTTGGAAGGCTAACATTCTCAGAATATTTGGTAGCTGAAAAACATTATCTTTCATTCCATCATGTGCTAGGAAAAAAAAGACCCATTATAACATTTAAAAACAGCAAAGAAGCTAAATTTAAATTTAGCAATTAGTTTTTAGTTTTAGAAGCTTTGAAACAACCTGTTTGAATTTTGAGCCATGCAAACTTACGGTACTAACCCTGCCAGATCTTCTGTTCAGGGACTGTGATCCACATAACTCTCCATCATAACCATTTGTCTGTTTCAATGAAGAAGAGAGAAAAACTGACATCAGGACCCAAATGAATTCACAGGTGCAAAGCAACAGGGATGAGCCAGCCAGGTATAAGGTGAGCTTTCTCGGTGGAGTGGATGAATGGCCAGCCCAGGACAGTACAAGTCCTAGCAGCCCCCAGACTGCCTCCCTGTTCCCTGTTCCCTGTCCACTACCCCACAGCTCAGGAGAGAACAGCACAGTCAAGCTAACCAAGTCAGCAGACTTCAGGCCACATGTCATTCTTGGTCTTAAAGTGGTACCAAGTCCCTCCATGGGGTGGAGCATTTGGGCTTGGTGCGGCCATTTCCTCATCTCTGTTTCTGGTTTTATGGTGGCACTGTGGACATTCTGCTTGCAAGAAGCCACATGCCAGGCTGGTGGGTAGTGATTTGGCCTGAGTCAATGAGCTTTCAGTTCCTGGTTCAGGGAGAGTCCTTGAAGATTACGGCACATTGTGACACTATGGGCCATAATTCAGAAGATTCAGAAATCATTTCTAGTCAATCTATAATTAAACGGAAAAGTTCATTGTGAGGTATATCCTCTATAGTAGTTTTTCATTCATCCAGCCTTCCTACTTTATTTTTCAAAATGAAATCTGAACACATATTTAATAATTTCCTATTGTGTCCTCCAGAATAAAGGAGAACGATTAAGTGTACGCCTATCTTCCCTCTCTTCTCAGTTCCCAGCCCAATTTCCCTTAAGTCCAAGCATGGGCTTTCTAAAAGTCCCTTAATTCATCTATAAGGAAATCTCTGCCGATTCAAAATAACAGCTGTGAAGCATCAGAGACAAAACCAGCTCTCGAGACAGAAAAAGGAGGCGCAGTCTACACAACTGGTAAAAATGGAAGGAGACGCCACTGGGTCCTGGGCATGAGTCCAAATTCCAAACAGAAGCTCCGTCACGTGACCTTAAGTAATTATTTAATGCACTTGAACATCCACTTTTCTAGCCGTGAAACCGTGCATAATAATACATGCATTACAAAGCCATCGTGAGGATTAAACGAGATGAAAAGGAGTATCTCAAGCACCCAGAACAGTGCCCTCATGAAGCATGTGCTTACTGGGCGGATACGTGAATCCCCATGGAAGGGGCCTGACACACGGGAGGTGCTCAACATGGTTCCTTATTTGGGGGCTGGGTGCTGTATAGCACATATTCTGAAGTCATGATATTAAAATATAAAAAATAACTGAATTTCTGGATAGATTATAAATCCAGATTTATGAAACACTGATTATAAAACTATATATTTATCTTTGCTGCAACTCAAAACAAATCAAGAAATCAATTTGAAGTTTTGAAACAAAAGAAGTGAAGTCCTTCCACGTTAAATTTGAGAATTCTATGAGTAACATTAAAACATTTCCGAAATAAATTCAATAGTAAAAATCTTTGGAGATTGGCAAGAGTTTTACTCAGACTAATTTCCTTTCATGTCTTCACCAACAAGATTATCTGACATGAAAATGCATGTCACGGACTTGCAAATTTTAGATCTCAATTCCTTATCTCTTCAGAAACTAGATTAACATAGTAATGAAGGCTAACGTTAATCAATTTTAGATGACTTTGACTTTACTAGTAAATGAGGAAGGGAAATGCATTACATAAGCAAGCCCTCTAGCTCGCCACCACTGCTTATGAAACACACCCCGCTGTGGAGGAACGGCATCCTGTGTGCTCTCCTCTAGCTCAGCCTACAGCCACAGAGCAGAAGGTGGGGAAGCTGGAAGCATGATGGCATCCTCTCATTTGTCACCCTTCCACTTATAGCCTTCCCTGAAAACACAGGAAAAACTGTTACTCTGCAGGAAATCCTGCAAAGCAATTTCCATGAGCAGGTCTGTGGTAATGGAATTCTATAACAGACGTCTATTGCTCGGCTATGTTCCTAGAACGTATTCCAAAATCTACAGGATCTTGTTGACTTTATCTCCATAGTAAAAAGTACTTTGACCTTCTTAAACAACACCGCTTACTTTCTCCTCTTGGATGGTGTTTTTCATGTTGTATTTAGATGGGTGGGGCTATTTTTGTGTGGCATAAGAGGGTAAGGGGCATTGACAATTAACTGAACAATATTAGAACAAAATGTCTATAGACAGCATATTAACTTCATCTTAAGTCAGGCCTCTGAGGTCAACAAGCTTCGCTCTATAGAATTCTTTTCCCAGCCCTCTACTGTGTGGCTTAAATGGTACACATGCTTGTTCACTTTGCTGGTTCTATGCTCCAAGGCTGGGTCTCAGAGGTGAGTCTGCAGACCACCTGCTTCACGGCCACCTGGCATGCTTCTCGCCAGCATGGGCCCCTGCCTAGGGAATCAGGACACCTAGAGCGAGGGCCCAGGAACATGCATTTTAACAAGCTCTCCAGAAACACCGCCATAAGAGAGAACAAAATAAACAGGACATACCTAAGTTAGTATTTTCTAATATAGGATAAATTACATACAAGGGTAAACGCCCTGTGGAAGCGGTAACTTGTGACTGGTCCGAATGCTAATGACCGTCATGCAGTGGTATCAAAGCGTCTGTGACCCTCCCATGGGACCATGCAAAAGTCCTTACCAACTTTTTGGATTAATAATGTTAGACGTCTTTTCTACATGAGTCAAAAGACAGAGCACATGTAAAGGGCATTAGACATAAGGAAGGCAACGTCGAAACTCTTGAGTTAAATCCCTGATGCATTCTATTTAATTTTAAAAAAGAATTAAGACTGAAAAAAATCCAAAATGCCTTCCTGACCAGTGCTAACATACACATTTATCGTACTGGGGGCTTTGAATTTAACAGGAAAAGGGTAATGTCTAGAGATACGTTGCTAACACGCTGAATTCCTTAAAGAACAGGAGAGGCGCTGGAGTTACAGTGCCACAGAAATGCTCTCACTGACCAGAGCGACTTGAAGAGCTGGCAAGTAACAGACATTCAGTGAAGAGCACTTTCTCAATCTAACCACCAGTCTTTGTTTCTCCTGTCCTGACGCCGAGCTACTCACTCCAGCCTCTGCTCTTCTATCTGCTGAGAGGAGAACGGCAGCCCCACAGGAGGCTCAGGGCACAAAACACGCTATGCAGATGTATGCTCCAGTTTACTCATCATCATTGCAAACACACAAATACATTTTCAAAACAGGAATTTACTAAATAATTGTGAAATGCACTGGAATAAATGAAGCACAATATGCTTTTAGGTGAAGTCCTTCTGGAGAAATAGTATATAATGTACCATAATAACTTTAATATCAAGTCACTTTAATGCTGAGCTGTGTTTTTCTGGGGAGAATTTTTTCTTCCTTCAAGTGTAATGTTGACTGAATTTCAGAAAGCATAAGGCACAGAAACTGTCAGAGAGATATAACAGTAATTCTGAGTTTAAGTCTAAAGCCTTAGTTTTTGCTATTGGAAGTGGGATCTTTCTCAGAGAATACCTTCTGGCCAAAATGTCAGATTGTACATTCAATTTGAATGGATACAGATTGGAAAATAATGGATCTTCCATGGTGTAAAATGAGTTTGCGTTTAATCTTTTGAAGGAAATTTAGAGGCTTTGGGAATTCTTGATCTGATTTGAGTTCCTTGAAGGCAGACACTATCTTTTGCATCTTGGTATGCGCAGCTGCTCACACAAGGCGTGGCAACAGCTGGTGCTCAGAGACCATCTGGTGAGGGAGTGTTCATGCACGGATGCCTGGGTTCCTGCCTCCTGCCAGGGTCAGGGCTGCACCCCCGGGAGGAAGACTGCTTACTCCATATGGGGAGCCTGCCCTCCTGACTTCATAACCCCCAGGCAAAAACTGGTAGACAAAGATGTCCTTGGCTTTTTAGAAAAGCACTCATGAGATTAGTGGAAAAACCACAGGTTATGATCTGTCACGCCACACAGTTAAGCTCACACAGCAAAGTATATCCGACCGTCTCACCCAGGCGTAGGGACCCCCATACTCCAAGTCAGGCTGCGACTATCAGAATAAAGATGGCAGAGGAAAACAGCAGAAAAGAGAGTTGCCAAAAGTCAATTTAAAAAGCTCAGTAAAACACAAATACAAGCAATCTTTAAAATCTTAGCAAAAATGCATTTTTCCATAATCTCTAGGATCTCATGTGTATTTACAAAAAGAGTGATGTCAGAATCCAGTAGCATTAAATATACTTCCATGGGAAAGGCTGCTGTAATTCATGAAGTCTGAAACAGTTTGGTAAATCTTATTTCCTCCTCTACATAATATATTTTAGTTATATAAAGGAAAAGGTTAACAGATGCATCATGATCAATTTTTTCAAAAAGGAAAATTAAAAACTTTTGATATCCCAAATCTAGATTTTTCTGGGGAGCCATCCATACAAACAACAGGATAGTATAAGTCACCTCCCCACCTTTTTTAGGGTTTTTCATCTTTGCCAGCTAAATGAAAAGGCCTGTGTTTTCAGAGTCAATAAATAAAAGATACGATCTCATAACAGAACTCAATGTAAAAAGTTCATGATATTAAAATACATAAAAATAGTAGAAATCAACTCTGGATAGAAATAGAGCGAGATGCGAGTCCTCACTCCAGGGAGTGCCCTGCCCCGTGGTATCGAGAAGCAGGCACAGAGCCCAGGGCACCTGGCACACCTGAGCAGCAGGCACTGGCCTTGTTCCTAGGAACTGTGACCCCAGGCAGGCCCCTTCACTGCTCTGGGCTTGTTTGGTGCCTATAAACATTAGGAGGTCTGACTCTCATCTCCAGAATCCAAGTTCTTCAGTTCTGAAGAATCTATTTCTTCGGATCAGGTACATGATGGGAAAGTGTCGTGTGGTCGAAAACGAAAATCCACTTTCACCCCCTCTTATTTAGTGTCCTAATGGTGAACCTCCTATGTGAAATTTCAGCTCTTAAAACAAATATACTTGATATCTTGGCAAAGAATGGTGTCCAGAAGAAAGATATAACTCATTTCTGGTTAAAAATCATGGAAAATGAAACGAATGCTAACATAGCACCATAATGCTCATTCACGCTGCAATTGTTTTCAACTCTCTAGGGTCAGGAGACCCTCTGAGAATCTTAAGAAAGTGAACATTCTTTTCCTAGAAAAATGTAAGTGCGCATAACATATTTCCTATAATTTCAGGAGGGCGTGACTCTGAAAATGATGCACTATGAGACTCTGTATCTCTCTCCTCTACTCTCTCTTGAACCCATCTTAAGCAGGTTTTGCCGTCAACATTTCCATCAAAAGTTCTCCTATCAAAGTCACCGACGTCCTCTATGCTGCTAAGTCTGAGTTTTCTCCTCCCTTGGTCACCCCCCACATCACCCTTGAAACAGCATTTTCTTCACTGGTTTCAAGGACTCAGGCTTCTCCTGGGCCTGCTCAACAGCTGTGATGTCTGTGCCTTGTCTATAGACTTTGTTAACTGAGCGTTGCATTTATTATATTTTGGGTCCATAAATCTTCCCTCTTCTGGGGTGAGTGGCGTCGGAGGGTCCTGAGGTTAAGACAGCACCACTGAGGCTAAGTCTCAGGTGAAGGTCCAGACAGCAAGGAAGCATTCACGTGAGCCTTACATTTGAGCACAGCTTTTTGGGCTAAATCACTACAGATCTGCTTTTGGCACTGCAAGGACAGTGACAAGGACAGGGTCACTTCACATCTCAGCGACAGTGTTTCATGTCGGCATTTTATCACTGTAAACGGCCAATTACACACACACTCAGTGCATGCATAATAAGTCAAGGAGTAATAGGATTTAACTGTCACAGTGACGAAAAACAAGCCTTCAGCTCCGTATGGTCCCTAAGAATTACTAAAACGGAGTGGCTGCTTTGACACTCATTTATTACTAGTGGTGAGATGTCATTTCCATCCTGTGGTAAAAAAAACTGACATGCTCAGAAACTGACAAAAACATAGTTTTTCTATTTTACTTCCCCCAAAGCTCAAACTTTTTTCAAGTATAATTATTAAGGTTTCTGGAATGTTTAAGGAAAAGTCCATATTTGTGTTGATTAACCATTAAGCCTGGCAGTGGTGAAGAGATCTAATTATAACTGATACAAGGAAAAGCAGCTGGAGGCAGGTCTTCTGGATCTAGTCCTGGTCCAGGTTTCCACCAGGCAGTCTAAAGTGGCTATGCAAAAACACTGCTGAATAATAATCAACTTACAGCTACTTTAACGGAGGTTCCGATTTTACCAGGAGCATGCGTGTCAGTGGATACAGGCTTACTGAAGGGTGGGTGCACCTATGCGTTCCTGTGGAACACCAGAGTGCTGAGATGACTGTGCTAATCAAGGCTTGGGAGCTTTGTGATGTGGACGGGTATTGAAAAAAGATGACTTCATCCAGGGGAAAGAAACAACCAACCAACGTGCCTACGCATATTAATAATCTCTCTATGGCAACAAAGAAACATCCCCCATTGATCTGGCTTTACGTAAGCATCCCGTCAGTTAAATATTGACTATTAGACTATGGGGATGATGGAGAAGAAATCTGAATGCGGGGATGAGAAAGTAAAGGGCTTGGACCATAAATCGTGCCATGCAAACTTGATCATTCTGGTTACTGACCCTCAGGCTTCCACGACTACCCACTGACATGCGCTCGTCTTCATCAGAAGCCTATTAAAAGAAAGGACGAGAACAACCGTGAAGTGGTCATACAACACACTTGAAGGACCAGTGCCCATGCTCGGGGGATGCTGGCGACCGACCCCACCCGACAGCAGTGAGGGGACAGCCGCCCCTGGACATGTCAGTGGACACGAGACTAGGCCCCCCACAACATGGGCTTTGTGCCTCTCTGTCTGCTTATGGGCAATATGGATTTAAAGTAATTTCAGGGCCAAGTGAAGTGGCTCATGCCTGTAATCCTAGCACTTCAGGAGGCCATTGTGGGCAGATCACTTGAGGTCAGGAGTTCGAGACCAGTCTGGCCACCATGGCAAAATCCTGTCTCTACTAAAAATACAAATATTAGCCAGGTGTCATGGTGCATGCCTGTAATCCCAGGTACTCAGGAGGCTGAGGCACGAGAATCACTTGAACCCATGACATAGAGTTTGCAGTGAGCTGAGATTGTACCACTACACTCCAGCCTGGGTGACAGACCAAGACACCGTCTCAAAAAAAACAAGTAATTGCAGGGCCAGGCATGGTGGCTCATGCCTGTAATCCCAGCACTTTGGGAGGCCAAGGCAGGAGGATCGCTTGAGCCCAGGAGTTCAAGACCAGATTGGGCAACATGGGGAAACTCCGTCTCTACTAAAAATACAAAAATCAATCGAGTGTGATGGTGCGTGCCTGTAATCCCAGCTACTTGGGAGGCTGAGGCATGAGGACTGTTGAACCTGGGAGGCTCCAGGTTCAGTGAGCCAAAATTGTGCCGCTGCACTCCAGCCTGGGTGACAGAGCAAGACTCTATCTCAAAAAAAAAAAAAAGTAATTTCATCCAAGTAGTATTCTTTATCTCACAGGTAATATAAACACACAGCGTTGGTGTATATTACTATGCAAATTATTTATGGTTATTCAATGGCATAAAAAGCTGTACAACTGTCATGAATATATTAACACTCAAAAATTTCTCAAACATACTCTCCTTACCAAATTTGGGTCAAAATGCTAAAACCTGAGTTCATAGTCTTTATTTAGGTAATAATATCAGTATTCTATTATTAACAGTATTAATTTCTTTAAGAGATGATATCATCATTAAGAGATTATATGTATTACATATACTTTAGCCACTGCAAGTACAAAGTAGAATCAATCAAATTGCCTAAGTAATGAATGAACATGGTACTAACCGATGTGTTTCTTCTGGATCTACGAGAGTAGCGCTCACTGTCTTCCTACCAAAGCAACGGAGGAAACAGTATGAGAAGGTTAGAGAGAGACGGACACAGGAGAAGTGTTTTAAAAAGGCTTAGGTAGTCCCATTGCAACATAACACAGCAGTTCTGATCCAAATGTCAAATCAGTATTTTCTTTGCATTCGTTTAAAGGCTTCAATTAAACCCGTGGGTAAAAACGTTTTCTTCTGGGGTGGGAGGTTCTTAAGCACACAAATAATTGGCATACTTCATTTCTGCTGTAAAAACAGTGTGTTTGGGGGCAGAAGCTGGGTCCTACTTTTTTTCTAACCTCTATCATCTGGTCCATTTAAATCAATCTACTTTTCCCCTTACTTTCAGAACCTTACTCTCTTCAGGAATCAGAAGATAAATCATTTCCACAAAATATGTGAAAAGGATGTCACTCTTTCCACTATATATTGTGGATTTGCAGACACACGTGGTTTTTCTATACCTGGACATCTCTGAAGCTGGGGTATAGCTTATAATCCCAGTTGTTCAGTTATAATTAGCATTTTTTCTTTCTCAGTGGTATAAAAAACAAAGATACAATTTTAAACAATGACAAGATTTTAAAATTTTTCTTTTCTTGTCTCTTTCCTATATCACCACACCTGTGGATAGAAATGTCGTAAGATTTCATAAAAATATATTTATGTCATGTAAGCCTAAAATGATGGTTTTCCTAGGCTGAATGTAATCATTTTCTCACTAGAGTAAGTATGTGCTCTCTATATTTGAAGAATGAACCTCTTTTATAGCCAGTACGTAAGATGTTAGGAGATAATCTTGGATCTTTCTTAGATTATTTTATGTATAAGGAACATTTAATAGGACATTTCCATCCTGGCCAGGTTCTCAACTGCTAAAAGCATGTGATGATGTCCACAGGGCCAGGCAATAAAGCGAAAGGGACAGGAAGAGGTGGAAGGACTCAGGTAGATGAACTAATGAGAAGGGTCAGGCCACGCTCTTTTGGGACCAGCGGAAAGCACACAGATTGCCCCCCTTCCGCAGCTTCCCTCTGTGGGTGCCGCAGCTTCTTGAGAAGGCCAGAAGGACAGGAGTATCATCGGGGCGAGCTAGCTCTCCATTCCCAGGAAGGCAAGGGGCTGCTCTAGGAAGCAGGTGGAGAAGGAAAAGGAATTTTCTTACCGAAGACCAGCGGTTTCAGCAGGCACAGCGGACAAGATGAAGACAGCAAATGCAGAGAAAGTCTAAATGAGGGTGATGGGGCAGCTGGTCGCAATCATGAGTGAAGGAAATGGAGCATAATATACCTCTGAGGTTCCAACCAGAGCCTGGGGAGCTGCGATGCCAATGGGAATGTTCTCTGGAAAGTTCTCAAGCCAGGGGCGCATGCCCAGCCTGAGTCGGTAGAGAGCCCTGCGCCTGAGGAGATCAGGGTGGCTGTGGTCGTGGAGTGGAGACCTCCCCGGACTGCAGGCCAGGGGACAGCAGCAGTCAGTGGCCACTAAACAGGCGGGACCAGACGCCTGGCCACGACCGTTTCTAAGTAGGCTGTATTTGGGGATGTAAACAGAGACCAGATGCAGAAACTCCCGGAAGAAAATCTCTCAGTATTAAATTATGGTGCAATAGGAATCTATCTACATAATTAAACTGCATAAGAATTACATTATAAACCATTTAAGTTTCAACATTGAACTGAAGGGGGGAGGGAAGGGTAAAAACAAAATTATATTCAAGGCCTACCATCCACTGCTCGATGTCACCCCATTTTGTATCCAGCCCATAATATTTCTACAGACAGAAGGGAAAGAAAATTAGGCAAGAAGTGAAATTTTTTAAAAAGGCAATTGTCTAAGGCACTGTTCTGACATGCATTTCCAAACCGCCGTCCAGCCGTGTGGTGAAGGTAACATGCTAAGGTGAAGCAGTCAGCAACACACGTGGCTCACACAGGGAGCCGCCACCCGTGCAATCGTGCAGGCTGCGAGCTGTGAACAGAGACCCTCCCCGCCCACTCCATCCCAGCAAGGCAAGAGAGCCCAGGACGAAGCTTCCCGGGGTGAAGGGCCTTAGCGGAGAGCAGGGCGGTAAAGCCGGCCCAGCAGCCTTGACGCCCCTCTGACAGGCCGCTGGTGCCTTCAAAGCAAAGGCGATGGAAGAATAAAACACCTTCTAAGAGACGCAAAAGCTCAGAGCCATTCCTGTGTTGGGACATCAGGGAAACTGAGAGGACAAGGGGAGAAACTGAGTCCTGACACTTATTCCAGCTGCCTGATGTCTCTGCTGAGTCTAGGCCTGTGAGAATTCACCGACTTTGATATCTTTGTAGCATGTGGAGAGATGACTGGCAGACACCTACAGAAGAGGTCTTCGTACAGAAGAAAAACGTGCAGACCCACAAGTTACGTACGTCTGGAGATTATGTTAGCTCAGGGGTGTCCAATCTTTTGGCTTCCCTGGACCACACCAGAAGAAGAAGTGTCTTGGGCCACACATAAAATACATTAACACTAACAATAGGTGATGAGATTAAAAAAATTGCAAAAAAATTTCATAATACTTTAAGAAAGTTTACGAATTTAAACGTTCAGCTGCATTCCCAGCTGTCCTGGGCTGCCTGTGGCCCACAGGTTGGACAAGCTTGCTTGTTCCCGTATTTCCATGCTTTTATCTTGTTCAGTGGTCCAAGTTAGAACGACAAAAAGCAGAGTCACAACAGCTACTGCTGTCCCTGAATCTGGGAATCCCAAAGGTAGGGGGAACCAGGCTCACGGGCCCAAATAATAGGGTTTTGCTTTTCTCCTTTTTATTTAATTTCCAGTAAGAAAATCAAGAAACAACTAACCAAACTTCTATATTATTATAATGCAGACGTGAGTTTTCACTTTATACAATAAAATCTTATAATCAGGAGAAAAAATTAGATGTTAGAAATACAAGAGCATTTTTGAAATTGTTTTACAATAACTGTAACATGCTGTTGCGATGTTTGGTTCAGTTTCGTTTTGAAGGGTGGCCAGATTTAAAAATACACAGCTCTCAGATGGTCTTACCTCTTTCTCTCAGAGATGGCGGTAAGTAGAAAATTCGAAGAGCAAAAATTAGGAGGGAGAATTTAACAATGTTTTTAAAAATTCAATAATACTGAACTCTAGTACAAAAAAAAAAAAAAAAAACCATGAGCCCTATCTGTTTCTCTAAGCTATTCCCTTGGAATATAAATTCAGAAAGGAAATAAAAGCAAACATATTCCAAAGTCATGTTTTAACTTCAATGTCAGGGAAATGCATCAGCTTAAAGCTATTGTGCATTCAATTAATGTTAGCACCTGTCAAGTTCTAGATTTTCCACAAGTAAAATACGATGCCATCACTCCTCACTTATCTCTTGGCTTAACTAAAAAGATGGCAGGTTTTTAGAAGGATGAGGGCTATATACATTCACAATAAAATTATTTAAATTCCAGAAGAAATCTGTACCGTCAGGTTTTCTGTTTTCACAGATTTCTTTTTGTCCCATTATATCCACACACTCTTATCTTGCTCTTCTCATGATAAAGAACCAGGATTGAAAATCATTCACCTTGTTCATGGGAGGCCTTAAAAGTAGCCACCGTAGCCGCATTTCCATGTCATTCCCTGGGGAGAGAACGCCCCTAGTAACAGCAAGTGTGATTAGTAGTTCCCGGGTTAGCTAGCAGCACCAGCGCAAGTCCAGGAAGGGCAAACATTTCAAATGTAAATCACCACCATGAGCCAGAGCCGGGGAAGCCATGCAGCGGGAAGCAGGAGCCGCTCTACTGTAAAAGGGGCTTGACTTTCAGAAATAGCTTTGATTCTAGAGAAACTATTCCACAAAGCAGCTGGCTGGGCCGGAGGAGCGCTCGCCGCCTCGTCTCCTCCCCAGGCATCTCAGCCATGAGGTCAGCCTTCCCCTCCCTTGGCACACCTTTGCTATAAAACTGTGCCTCTGCTCTTCCACTGTGGACTTCCGGGGCCCCCTCCAGCTTCACATTCTACACAAATTCACATTCTGACAAAGTTCTCACAGTGTATACCTGGCACTTTAGTAAAAAGAAAATAATGTGACGTAGCACAAGAAAGGCATGAGTACAAGTGGAAATGACCAGACAGAGCCCCTCTTCCAGGCATTGGAAGAGAGCGTCCTGCTGTGTGAGTTACAGGGAGGGCTCCCGCCTGCCCTTTCACCTGTCTGGTTCTTCCCGAGGCTCTCCGAGGACGAGGAGGAACTGCAGCTACAATACCATTTCTATACTTGGGCCCTAGAAACACTAGTCAAGCACAACAAATTCTGGCATCTACTTAACAAATTTCTTTGCACTCTTGGGGACAGCAGCTATGCAGAGTGCAGGGCGCCCGCGGGGAAGGCGATTCGTCACTGAGCACAGGAATCTAACACAACAGGCTCGTAAATGTACCACCCCTGCGTTCTGGGGGCCTGCGTGCTCTGATCTCCAACGTTAAGTGATCTTATTCTGATTTTCTTATCCACTCTAAGAGAAAAATACAGTTGTTGCGCATCTAGAAACTAAATAAATGTATAAAAGGAAACTACCATAGATGTAAATATCAAACTAAATTCATTTATGGGAAAGACTCCCTTGTATACAAATTCCATAAATTCTCGGAACTCGCTCACTTCTGACATCATTTTTGCTAGATCGCGAATCACTGACGTGGTTGTCTTTATTTTCTGTGTCTGGCTGCCCAGTGTATTTACTTCTAAACCTCAGCAGCTTCTACAGAATACTAGGAAACAGAGAGGTACGTTATTTTATGATCTCTGAGCATTAGGGATGAACGGCAGGTTCATTTCGTATCATCGTCTTTTTTCTCAGATTTTTTAAGTCCATATCTAATAATCTCTTGATATGTGGTGATTTTCATGGATTTTTTAAAAGTTTTCTAATAAAATCGTCTTTTCCTTTCGATACATAATTTCAGAAGGCTATCCAAATTCTGAAATACAATTTTATCTTGCCTTAGAATTACTTTTCTTCTCAAAGAAACAATTTTTATATTTCCAGAGGAAAATGCAGATGAGAAAAGCATTCAGTACACAGAAATGCGCCTGACTGCTGCTTTGAGTAGGGTAGGATGAGGGTCTAGTCATTCTTGTTCAAATAAATTCATATACAAAGTAGTAAACAGTAAGAACGTCTGTGTTATCTTCAATGCAAGGTGTTATTTCTGAAAGGTGACCAGGCCCTTGGTAAGGAAAAAACAGTCCATGCAAGTTAGGAAATAAAGAAGGAAGAGCCTACCTTTTGGACCTGATAGATCTATAGAGAAGGACAAAAGAAAAAAGAAATATAAAATCCAATTACGGAAGCAGTAACATCAGAATGAAAGGTTCTGTAAGTAACTAGACATATGAATCAAAGCCATACCGGGAAAGAAACACCAAATACCAGTAAAATGTGAATAAGAAAACATGTGAGGTCCCACTGACAAGGGTTTGTGGATTTATCACTTACTTTATGTTCCATTTCAGATACTTTGGTGAAACAGGGGCATACCCACACGACTCTCTACCAAAAATACTGCTATTATTCCAACACAGACGTCTGTATAAACCATTGCCATCAATGAGAAAAAGTACTTCCTTCATCTTTAATTCAAAATTTATTTTTGTAGTAATAAAAGTTTAACCAAAAAGTGCAGAAACTTAATTGGAAAGTTAACTGTCAAATTCACAAATAATGAAGAAAGAGGCTTTGATGTTTCGATTCACATACAGAATACCAGGAATATTCCAGCTAAATAGAGTGATCATTAGAGTATAACAGAAATATTCCTAAAAGAGGTTATTACGATACATTGCCATATTCGTTTGCATCGGAGCTTTCTCTTAATTTTGTAGTACTCACTAGATAAAACTGAGATAGTTATTCATGTTCATTCGTTCATTTATTAAAACATTTATCATATGAGGCATTATTCAAGGTACTGTCAAAACTGCATGACCAGGAAGGTGGCATTTCTAGTCTTACACGGGGAACACATGTGAATATATCCAACACTATGACTGTAAGAAACGAAGCATCTCTAACCAAAATGTTTATCCAGTCAGCAGCAAGAAAAGGAATACCCCTGATCACCCTTTTTTTCCTATCAGTATAGGTTCTCCCTAAGAAGTTCGAGGTTCACTTGAATTTCCCAAGAACATGTCCATTATTCTCCCCTAACAAATCCGTTAAAAAGGAGCTCATATCCTTTTAAACAGTCCCCGGAACACAGCTAGAGTACGCTGTAGTGGGTTCTCGCCGTCTGTGTGCTGAGAAGAACCATTCCAGGTGGGCGGGAGCTGGCCTGGAGGTCTAATAATGCTGTGGCGACAGGGCTCTCCCCCGACACTGGTGTCTCCTCGCCACCTCCCCTCTCTGTACATGCTCCATGCTTCCCTTTGGGGGGCACCAACCCCGATCAGCTTCCTGCCCTTCTCAGCGTTCTCAGAGCAGCCCCCTCAAGAAAACCCTCAGCCTGCTCAGAAATGCCTGCATGCAAATGGGATGGCTTGTGACCCAGATGAAAACAGGGATCAGGTTTCTCAATTTTTACACCAAAATATCAACCCTACACTGTAAACACCGGTCTTCCAAAACGTATTCATTTTCCCTTAATCAACAAATTAAAATGCCAGTGCCCCAAGCTACCAGATTGTATAACCTCAAATTGTGTTAGCTAGTTCTAATAATAGCCAGGCCCAGAGACCTGATATGCAAAGAAGAGTGTAAGGGAGGTGGTGGGTGCACCTTCGTAAATCCTCCTGGCATGGGCTGAAGACCTGCAAGCTCAGACCCCACAGTTGGACTCTCTCTTCCCTCTGGATGCATACACAGATGCTCATGTGTGTGCACACACACATGCACACACACGAACCCACATGCACGTGCATGCGCACACATGCACACATACACATGCACACACACGAACCTGCACACACGCACATGCACACACACGAACCCGCACATGTGCACACGTGCATGCACACACACGAACCCGCACACGTGCACACACGTACATGCACACACACAAACCCACACACGTGCATGCACACACATGCACACATACACATGCACACACGAACCCGCACATGTACACACGCACACACCCGAATCCGCACACATACACACGCACATGCACACACACGAACCCGCACACGTGCACACACATACATGCACACACGAACCAACACACGTGCATGCACACATACACATGCACACACATGACCCTGCACACACGCACATGCACACACGAACCCGCACACATACACACGCACATGCACACACCCGAATCCGCACATGCACACACAGGAACCTGCACACATGCACACGCACATGCACACACCCAAATCTGCACATATACACACGCACGTGCACACACACGAACCCGCACACATACACACGCACATGCACACACCCAAATCCGCACATGTACACACGCACGTGCACACACACGAACCCGCACATGTGCACACGCACGAACCTGCACACATGCACACACGTACATGCACGCACACGAACCCACACACACGTGTGCACACACACACGGACCCACACACACATGCGTGCACACACACACACGGACCCACACACATATGCACACACATACATGCACATGTACGCACAGAGACCCACACATGTACACGCACACACACACACACACACACACACAAACCCATACACACACACATGTACAATCCTCCTAGCCTCTATCCCACCCTTTGGGTCAAATAAAGGCACAGCTAGATGAACAGCTACTGCTTCTGTATTTATAGACAATTCTAACAAAATTATCTATTTTATGTTTCATATTACTGTGCCTCAAATTCAGCACAAAGGACAACTTTCTTTTTCAAGGCATGCTTCCACTTGGAAAGTGACCAGGATTATGTGGATCATTCTATTCCCCGCCTTGCTGTGGGTGCCAGCATCCTGAACGCTAACTTCAACCCCACGGTCCACAGACTCACTCCATCCTCCTCTGACTTGTTTTTAGTGTTGGTTACATGACTGATTTTGAGACAGGGGTGTGCTAGGAAGACTGCAGGCTTGCATCTGGTCAGATCCAGTCTGAATCTTGGTTTGGTCATTTTCTTAGATTGGAGAAAAACTGTCTATCTCCCTAAGTCCTGTTTTTCTCACCTGTAAAGTTTGTGAAGATGCCCATCACCGTCAGTAGGTGACAGCCCTTAGCCCAGCTCTGCCACACGGCAGGGGCTCTGGGATGTCCCCCCGCCCCAGGCTTCTCTGACTAGTCACAAAATACACCTCTCTCTTATTGAAGATCTTTCAATATCTTTTTTGAAGAAGCAGACATAAACTTTAAACAACAATGCTGTCATCTCGCAAAGACTCGAAATTCACAGTTGCCATTGTTAGGGACACTTGCTGCGCTGAGCTGACTGGGCCAGCCCTTCCCCGTCTGGCTGTTGCCTTCCAGGGTAGCTTCCTGTCTGCAACGTCCATCCTCTGCTGCCACAAAGAGTGGCTTCCTCCCTCGTAGAGCTGTTTTACTTGGTGTCCCCACTCACCATCTCGGCTGCGTTCATTTCCCTGCCCCTCCTGACACGTCCCCCACCTTCCCAGGCTCTTGTTCCACAACCTGGTAAGTTCAGGTGGCTCTGGGTCCTGGTCCGTGACCAACCCCAGGCAGGAGTCTGCAGCGGCACCCACAACGTCCCCCTGTGTCACAGCCGCAAGCCACAGTTGTGAGTGCGGAAGTGCAGGCCTCAGTGATGAGAAAGCCGAGGCTGCAGATCCACAGAGGACCGTGCACAAGGTGACGATGGCCAAAGGTTCTGCCTGCAAGGGACACCATACCCTCCTCCAGTCCCTGCTGTCTGAGAGCACAGACCAAATCCACCACTCTTGCTGGTGAAGGTTCCATGGAATTTGCAACAGGATGAGACATTTTGGCTCCTGTGACCCCCTGAAATATCTTTATGATAAAACCATGCTGTAGGGAGAAGAATTTCAAAATTCGAATGTGACCAACTAAGCAAATGACACCTGAATGCGTGCTGAAGAGGGCAAACGACAGCGTTTTACACCAGACTTCCCAGATCTTATCGGATGTTCTCTGCAAAGCCCGTGCTCATCAGAGGCACCAAAGAGGGCTGCTCCACACCCCTTTCTTACGATACTGAAATAAAATGACAAAGGCTTGGTTTCCCATCTGGAGTAGCCACTGCTTATTATTTTTGGACTTTTTGAAAGAGATGGGGGCCTCACTATGTTGCCGCAGCTGGAGTACAGTGGCTATGTGCAGGGACAATCAAGGCACGACCATTACTCCAAGCTCCTGGGCTTAAGCAATGCTTCTGTCTCAGTGACCTGCATAGCTGGGACTACAGGTGCATGCCACCACGCCCAGATGATTTTTTAATTTTCTTTTTGTGTGGCTTGGAATATTACAACGGAGATGCAGGAGTCCAGCAACAGATTGTTCTTAATGTTGTACAACTAAAACGCAACAGAAGAGGGGCTCCTGTGACTCAAAGGAATAAAGGGATGCTTTGCTTTTAAAGGAGGCCATTCAAATAGATGATCTCTTGCCTTAATTCATCTTAGTTACGTTTTAAATCAAGAACTTTTGCTCAACAACTTTGTAACAAGGTGCTTATATCAATATGTGTATATTTAAATCAGTTCCACCCATAATTAAGGTATAATATGGGCCGGGTGCAGTGGCTCACGCCTATAATCCAAGCACTTTGGGAGACCAAGAAGGACAGATCACCTGAGGTCAGAAGTTAAGGAGTTCGAGACCAGCCTGGCCAACATGGTGAAATCCTGTCTCTACTAAAAATAAAAAACATTAACTGGGCATGATGGCAGGCACCTGTAATCCCAGCTACTCAGGAGTCTGAGGGAGGAGAATCGCTTGAACCCAGGAGAGGGAGGCTATAGTGAGCCAAGATCACACCATTGCACTCCAGCCTGGATGACAGAGCAAGATTCTGTCTCAAAAAACAAAAAAAAGGAAAAATACAATCAATATGTTTTCACTGAAATGTTTAATTTAGAAGATACATGTGTATGTACATACTATAATTCTTTTTTCAGCTTGATTTTGTAGATATTCTACATTTGTATTCTTGATGAAAGTAACTTTCCTTATATCTGTACATGAGAAAAATGATGAAATGATGACGGACACCATCCTGCAAGCTGGGCAGGGCCCGCCCACAGCTTCATGGCCAAGTGCATCCTCTGGGTCCTTGGCTCTGCTGTTAACAACAGAGCTGAGACACAGGAGCTATGAACAGGGCAGGCGGGGGCCTTACAGTCCCACCAACCGTGCAAAGCCTGGCAGAGAAACAAAATACTTCGGGAAATTCTTTTTACAACTCTTTTATGACCGTAATAATAATAATAATAATAAAAGACTGAGGCCCTACTGGGAAGCCAGGAGAAGTGGGTTAAAACCCGATAAGCCTTGGAATGCCACGCGTTAGCCAGAGGGGTTGTCTTTTGGCTCTGGAGAACGAGAACGAGGCAGCCGTCCGCTCACATGGTGATATGTCCCAAGAAACGGTGGCCACTGCCCGCCGAATTAACAACCTTACCGACCTGCTGCCATTCGGTTTCTAAAACAGACGGAAGAGGCCAGCAGTGTCCTGCACATGAGGAACTTGAAAGTGTCCACTGAGAAGGAACAGACACATTCTACAGAAAAACTGACACCGGGCAGTGTGAAAAAGCACTTGAGATTTTGTCATTTAAAATATATACATTTAAGCCAGGTGTGGTGACTTATGCCTGTAATCCCGGCATTTTGGGAGGCCAGGAGGTCAAGGCGGGAGGATCACTTGAGGTCAGGAGTTTGAGACCAGTCTGGCCCACATGGCGAAACACTGTCTCTACTAAAAATACAAAAATTAACCAGGCATGATGTGGTGCACCTGTAATCCCAACTACTTGAAAGGCTGAGGCATGAGAATTGCTTGAACCCGGGAGGCAGAGGTTGCAGTGAGCAGAGATCACATCTGTACTCCAGCCTGGGTGACAGAGCGAGATTCCATCTCAACAACAACAAAAACATAGATATATATATTCAAAAACCAGTCCAGAATAAAAGCACTATTCCTTCTAGTGGCCTCCAGCAACCACTACGGATACCACAGCGTGAGTGTGCAGGACGGTTCCCAGGGCCCGGTGACACTGCCTGGCCTCTGCCTGCAGATTTCTACCCAGAGTGGCTAACTCCCAGCAGCGGAGGGCAATGAGCACATCAGACCGGTGGCAGGGCCCTGTCCCTGCAGGGAATATGGCCGGCTTGGTCTTTGCTGGGAATATGGCAGAATCTACAACCACCATAAGAGAATCTGGAAATTCAGATTTTTATCTGAAATCTCACTGGTTTTAAATACTGGCTCGCCTTTTAAAATGTGGCTAAGCAAACCTGTGTATGAAAATCAACCCTGGGGAAGGCAGCTGGTTACTTCTGTCTAGCAAAATAAAATCAAATCTTCTTAAGAAGAAAAGCCCATGGGGCTGGGCTCGGGATGGATGGTCCCTTGGCCCCACAGGGCTTGGCCCACGGGAGAACACAGACTGAGGGGGTCTCGGCTTCCACGTCTCTGAGCTCACAGAAAAGGTCACACTATAAGTGTGAGTTAAAGAGCCCTCATGCTGTCAGGAATGACTCCTGGCTCCAGCTCAAGATGATGAAAATAAGCTGCGAATGACATGAGCAGGTGTGTCAACACGTTGCTAGCCATTTTCCCAGGGGGGAGTTTCTTCCCTGGCTATTTCACCCATGATGTTCATTCTCCTCTCTCTGTCACACACGGGCTCCAGATATCCTGAAACCTGCAGCCCATGTGTGATCAACACTGTATAAACCACGGGGGAAATATTTTTAAATAAAATAATTTGCCCAGCTTAGAAGCTCGTTGATCTGTTCTTCTTTTCCATGTTAATCCAGAGGATCTAGATTCTAGTACAACAGTTAGACGTTAAAGCTCAGATCCCACACATTTTGGCTCCTCGCAGCCGGAAAGCATGATCTTTGCAGGCAAGAGGCTTCTAAGCCCCTCTCAGGAGGCAGCAGGTCTGAGCAGGCACGCCTGGCATCTGTGCTATGTACACTCCCAGCCTGACCTTGGGCAGAAGTCACAGGCGCAAACGCACTCCGACTGTGAGCAAGGTGAGACAGCCAGGTTCGTCTGCAGCAGCAGGTGGCTGCATTGGCACGCTGGGCCCAAAACGCAAATCACTGTGAAAAGACCCAACAAGGAGCCCCAAGCGTTACCTCCTTCTGCTGCCGCTCCAGCTCCTTCATGCGGATCTCGCGAGCCTCCGCGCGTGCTGCCCGTTTTGCGGCGAGCCGGGCCTCCGCCTGAAACAGACAGGACATCTTATTAGAGGACAGAGCAGCAGGCACCTTCCCAGTGCAGGGTCAGCAGTGATGATGCTGAAAGAAAATCTTGTTCAGAGTTTAACAGATATACAGCAATAAAGGCCAGACTCACAGAGTAAAAGGGTGGTCAGGAGCGATAGAAATAGTACTTATAATTATTGCTACCATTGGCCGGGCGCGGTGGCTCACGCCTGTAATCCCAGCACTTTGGGAGGCCGAGGCGGGCGGATCACGAGGTCAAGAGATCGAGACCATCCTGGTCAACACGATGAAACCCCATCTCTATTAAAAATACAAAAAAATTAGCTGGGCGTGGTGGCGCGCGCCTGTAGTCCCAGCTACTCGGGAGGCTGAGGCAGGAGAATTGCTTGAACCCGGGAGGCGGAGGTTGCGGTGAGCCGAGGTCACGCCACTGCACTCCAGCATGGCGCCTGGTGATGGAGTGAGACTCTGTCTCAGAAAAAAAAGAATTGCTACCATTTATCAAGCCCTTTCCACACGCTGGGCAGGCACTATTCTATGAGCCTTATGGATACCATGCCATGTACTCCTCAAAACAGCCTCATTAGGCAGAGACTGCTACCATCCCCAGCTTAAACATGAGAGAACTAAGGCACAGAGAGGGCAAGTAACTTGCCTGAGGTCACACAGCCTGTAAGTGGCAGGGCTCGGCAGTCAGCCTCCCTCTGGAGCTCTGACAGACGTATGGAGTGGAGTGATAACAGCTACATGCTACTCCAGGTTTCCAGTTCATCTCCTTGCTTTACAGAATGGAAAGTGGAGGCCTGGAGAAGCTGCCAGACCCATCTGAGGTCACAGGGCTGGCTGGCATGGAGCTGGGACTGTAACCCCAGCGAACTCCCATCCAGCTGCTTCTCAGCACACACGTGCCCTCAGTTTCCCCTTCAACCCAGCCGTGCTGGGAGCCCATCTTTTCCCGAGACGATCACGATCACAGCAGAATGGTTCTAGCTGTTGGAGTCCTTCGTTGCATTAAAAAACTCAGCCTCCATATAAGTATTTTTCAACTTGTAGCTGTTCCGCCACATTCTGCTCTGTGAGAATGTTTCAAATGCTTGAGCAGGAATGGACACTAGTGCTACTGAGCCTGGCATCTGAACAGTTTCTACAAATGACTTCCCAAACAGTTTACAAACCGCACGCTTATTCACTGTTTCATGTGATGCAGCAGCCCAGTGAGGTCGACGGCGTAAGTGTTACTGAATGCAGGTTTTCTGGTATCAAACAAACCCCACCCTCTTTCTACTTAAGTTTTTTTTGAGAACACATCTGTAATCCTTCCATCAGTGGTTCTATAAACAGTTTTCCGATGTTGTCTTGCGGAATCTTTTCCTTTTTTCTTCCTTTTTCTTTTTCTTTTGGGGATGGGGTCTTGTCCTGTCGCCCAGGCTGGCGTGCAGTGTGTGTGTCTGTGCATAGCTGTGATCCCAGCTCACTGCAGCCTGGAACTCCTGGGCTCCAGCAGCCCTCCCGCCTCAGCCTCCGGAGTAGCTGGGATACAGGTCTGCACCACCACACCTGGCTCCTAGATGATCTTAAAATGGGACTTCCGAAGCGGCCAGCAAGCTCCTGGCCTGGGGGTGTGTCCTGACAGGGACAGCCCTCTCTCCCACCCTAGACTTACACTGTATTACAGATGTATCTTTTTTCTCAATTTTAATCTAAGTTGAAAACTGGCCATACTTGGTCTGTCTTGAGGTTGGCTGGCTTGTGTCCTTATGAGGAATTTGTTCTATTCCCTTGGCGCCTTTATCAACCCACCCCATGGCTTTGAAATCAAGGGGTGTCAAAAATCACAACTATATCAGAATTTTGATAGCTTGTTGCCATTTTCAATTTCCAAGACCATGTTACATGGTGTGGAGGCTCTCTTGTGGCCAGGCTAAGCCTGGTAGGTCAGCCCTGGAATCCCAGGACTTTGGGAGGCTGTGGCAGGTGAATCTCTTGAGGTCAAGAGTTTGAGACCAGCCTGGGCAACATGGCAAAACCCTGTCTCTACCAATAACACAAAAATTGGCCAGGTATGGTAGCACACACCTGTGGTCCCAGCTACTTGGGGGACTGAGGTGGGAGGATCACTGGAGTCCTGAAAGTCGAGGCTGCAGTGAGCTGTGACTGTGCCACTGCACTCCAGCCTGGATGGCAGAGTAAAACCCTGTCTCAAACAAAAGAAAGGCCTCTTGGGTCTACACAAAGATCTAGCAAAGAAGGAGGAGACAGAGAAAGAAAGACATTAGAGTGCCCTCCTAAAGCCCTACCAATGGGCCAGCAAAGTGACCAAGGCCACATCGAGTACAGCCCTTCCTGGGAAGGCAGGTGGCTCTGTGCCACTGGCTCAGTTTCTAAGCCAGTGCAGAGTAGGCCCGAGTTTTCATTACAGCCATAGCCCACCAGCTTGGGGGGGCAGGGGTAATGGAGGAACAAAGGAGGGGCTGGGAAAAGAGAAGGGAGGCCAGGCTGGAAAAAGAAGGGGAGCAGAGGTGAGATGTAAGGAAGTGGAAAGTGTTGGGAGAAGGAAGGGCCACCAGACGGGAACAGAGGGAGAGACGAGCGCAGCTGGCCGAATCCTGGGTTGGTCCCCAAGGCCCTCACCACTGGTGTACACGCCCTGCATACCCCTCTCCCACTGGAGACAGCAGGCATGATGGATGACACACGGCAAGTAGGCTGCATTACATGGCAAAGAGTATTAAAAAATAATTAAGATCCTTCATCAGTTGACCGCCTTGCTCCAAAGACAGATTATCCTATGGGCCTGCCCTAATCAGGCAAGTCCTTCAAAAGAGGGTCTAGAAGTCGGAGAGCATCCTTGCTGGTCTCGAGAAAGCGGGCTGCCCGGTGGGAGGGGCCTCGATGAGCTGAGAGCAGCCCTCAGCTGACTGACGCCAGCAGGAACAGTGGCCTCAGTCCTACAACCACAAGGAACCGAATTCTTCCAACAAACATGTGGCTCAGAAGAGGAGCCTGAACTCCAGAAAGACCCCAGAATGGCAGACACCTTGGTTGTAGCCTTGTGAGACCTGGGCACAGGACCCAGTGAGGCTGAGTCCAGGCTCTTTCTTTTTTTTTTTCCCTTTGAGACAGGGTCTCCCTCTGTCGCCCAGGCTGGAGTGCAGTAGTGTGATCACAGCTCACTGCAACCTCTGCCTCCCAGGTTCAAGTGATTCTCCCACCTCAGCCTCCCGAGTACCTGGCACTACAGGGTGGGTGTTACCACACCCGGCTAATTTCTGTATGTTTTGTAGAGACGGGGTTTTGCCATGTTGCCCAGGCTGGTTTCAAACTCCTGGGTTCAAGCCATCCACCTGCCTCGGCCTCCCAAAGTGCTGGGATTATCAGCACGAGCCAGTACGCCTGGCCAATGTGCCCAGACTCCTGACCACAGAAACTGTGAGATCATAACTGTGTGTTATTCTAAGCCACTGAGTTGTAGATATTTATCACACAACTAGCAGATAACTAACAGAAGCAGAGGAGGTCTGAGGTGACTCCTGCTCTCACAGGGCGAGTATCTCTGTGAGCTGAGCAGGGTCCCAGGCACCGGCACGCCCACCCACTTCCCCACCTGCCTGCCCAGCTTCCCAACCTACTCCAGCAGCTCTGTGGGCCTTGAGCAAAGGTCCTTGCAGAACTTGCCTACCCGAGCACACAGTATTCCACCTGGGGGCCCCTCTCAGGTGTCCCCGCTTCAGACCCGCAGGCCTCCAAAACAATGCCCTGTCAGACCTCTGCTGCTCCTGGGGGGGCCTGCCCTCCACCCAGGAAAGGTTCTCATCATGGCCCGCCTTCAGCCTAACAGGTCTGTCTACCCTGTCCCTCACTTGGGGATAATGACATTAAAAGACTAAAAAGCAATGACCTTTGCTGGGAGGCACACGGGCTTGGATTGATAAAGGAACCATATGGATGAACCATGTTACACAATCGATTCCTCATGAGGACACAAGCAAGCCCACCTCCAAGACAGGTCAACTGTGGCGATCTCCACCTTACATTCGAATTCAGAGAGGAGATTCATTTGTCATTGAATACAATTCCAAATCCTTGCAACCTCTGCCTTCTAGAACACCTGCGCCCCTTACGATCCTCACGTGACTCATGTGAAAAACAAAGGCTGGCAATACCAGAAGCCGCAATTTAGTTACAGGAAATTCTTGGAATCTGCCTAACTAAACACCCACAAATATATAAGCCAGCATTTAAACTGGCAAAAAACCTATGCATGACCATCTTCATGAGCACAAAACTACACACTTAGCCACAGAGTAACTCTTGCCACTCACTTGAGATGTCTGAAAGAACATCCACAGAGTTGGCCCGGCATGGTGGCTCACACCTGTAATCCCAGCATTTTGGGAGGCCGAGGTGGGCAGATCACGAGGTCAGAAGTTTGAGACCAGCCAGGCCAACATGGTGAAACTCATCTCTACTAATAATATAAAAAATTAGTTGGGCGAGGTAGCATGCACCTGTAATCCCAGATACCTGGGCGACTGAGGCAGGAGAATTGTGTGAACCCAGGAGGTGGAAGTTGCAGTGAGCCAAGATTGTACCACTGTACTCCAGCCTGGGCGACTCTGTCTCGGGGGAAAAAAAAAAAAAAAAAAAGAAAATCTGCAGAGTTTCAACAAAATTATTCTCCAAACAGAGACGCTGCTAAGAATGGCACAGCAGCCTGACAGAGCACAGTAGATGATGATGGCTAACTTGATCACCACAGAGTCACAGGGGAGAGTGCTGACTGCAGGCGGGGTTCTCTGGGCTTGGGGAACCTCAGGTCCATGCTCCGGTGGCGCAGGAAGAATCCTTCACCAACGGACACTTTTGTAAAATATAAAATCTCATGATGGGCCACAGTCATGTCAGACTGCTTGAAGAGTTTCCAAACACATCCTGTCACTTTCTGTGAGTAGCTTGTGGGCTGGACCACGGCCCGTGGAGGCCACAGGAATCCACGCAGCAGCACCGCTTGGGGCAGTGGGAGTGATTTCCGCAATGCAGTTGGGTGCCCAGTCTCCCGGGACACAGGCAAAGCGCCTGGAGACAGCGTCTATGCTATGAAGACCACATGGGGGGAAGAAACGTGGGGCGGGGGTAGGGGCTGCTCTGGGGAACTTGACCTAACCCCGCAGGACTAAAGCCCTAAGCCGGATCCCGAAAGAGGAGGAGAGAGTCAGGGCCTGGGCGGCTGCGACCAGGAACCGGTGCCAAGGAGTGTGGTGGTCTGGGGTGCAGACTCTTGCCCTCAGCCTCCATATCTGGAACCTCATCTTGAAAGAGTTCAGAACCACTGAAGGGCTTTAAGAACGCAGAGGAATCTGACTGTTGTTTTAGAAACAGGGCTCTGGTTGAAATGCGGGGAGCAGGTATGGGGTGGGGAGAGCGAGCTGAGAGGCCGCTTACAGTATGGGGACAGGATCGGGATGGGATGCAGAGGATCAAGCCTGGTGCCGTGGGGTTTAGGATACAAAGCAAACACTGCACGGGGCTCCAGAGAACTAAGGAGACAAGACTGCTGGTACCCCAGAAGGCCTGCAGGTTGAATCACTCTTTCCTCACATCCGGGCTTGCTGGAACCCTCACTGATTAGATTAGAACAGGATCCCAGTGGCTTCTTGGCATGGCCCTCACCAGGGTCCCTGGGGGCTGCTCTGTCCCTTCCCTACAGGAGCCACAGGGAAAGAGCAGGCGCTCCCTGCTCCTGGGGCCTACACCCTGAAGCCTCCCTCCTCTGCGCACACCATCTTTGCTGAGATACTAGAACATTTAAGAGTGCAGTGAAATCATCTCCCTCTGACTCCTCTTCAAATAACCTGGGTGAGGTGTAAATGGCTGCAAGCTAACAATTGTTGAGGCTGGGTGGTGGGGGCACAGGGCTCTGTAAACCGTTGCCTCAGTCCCACCCCAGATCTGGGTTCCACAAGCCCCTCCCCCTGCCCCCTCCTTGCCTAGCACGCGGCTCACTCGAGATAAGGGCCCCTGCTGTGCAGCAGGCCACGCGTGGCTGGGTACAGTTGCTGTGTTTCCTAATAAATAGCAAAAATTTAAAAAAAAGAGAGGAAGGAAATGAAAGCGCCCCAAAACCCAAACCCATGCTTTCTGCTGCTGGAAGGTGACCTTGCTGGGTTTTACAGCCCTGCCCCTTGGTTCCTGCTGCTGCCTGCGGGGTGAAGATGGAGAAGAGGGAGGAGCTGACTCCAGCTCCCCTGACAAGATCCAGGCTCCCTGGCTTCTCAGGAACGCTCACAACTGTTCGTCCAGAACCATTCCTGTTCAGGGCAGGACCCCACAGACAGAGTTTTACAGGAACTGGGTCTTAAAGCAAGATAGTCTTTGAGGGTGAGGATGGCTGGGAAAAAAAGATTCCATTTACTATCAAACCTGCCTCCTTGTACTAATCCTAGAAAGCCGAACCTGGATTCCAGAGTTGTACTTTTGCGTCTCATTTTACCGTATGTGAATCTGACAGTCCTCCGATACGGAGGTGGTGTGTACGGTGAGGAGAGATCTAAAAATACACAAGGAAGCACATGTATGACCCCCAGGGCCTCTGAACAAATGGAGAAAGACAGCCAGGCTCTCCCAGCCACATCCTCAATGCCAGTCCCACAGCCTGCTGTGGGGTCCAAGTCTATGAGGGCACCTCCCTGGGGGACCCCTCTACCAGGTGCCTGCCCCACGAGCCAGCTGAGGAGACAGACAATCAACGTGACCCTTCTCCCACTGCAGGATCTTCTCTGGGCTGCACAGACCCCTGTGTGACATCTCGAGAGCCAGGCTGGAGAGGCCTTCAGAAGACTGCATAAGAAGTCACCATCCCCATCCTGAGCCACAGATAAAAGTACATTAGGAGTTACTGTGTGACAGGTCCCCACACCATGCAGAGGGCCCTGAGTGGCTCTAGTTCTAGACAGAACCACACAGCAGAAATGGCTTCTACTGGGGCAGGGCACACAAGGCAGTGAAATGAACCATCCAACCCATGCCTATTTCTCCAGGGCCCCCCACAGGTCTCCTGCTCAGAGCCCCAGAGGTTCCTAGCTGCAAGAACACAGTCACCCAAAGATTCTTCCAGGTCAGGGAACTCAGGGACAGCCTGGCTCAGGCTGGGGGCTGAGGCCCAGGAGAACCAGAGAGAAGTTATTGACCAGGACACAAGGAGAAAGCTCCAGCAGAGGGCAGAGTGGCGAGCCCTCCCTTGTGCCTCCTGGCGTGGCCCGCACGTGCTTCCATCCTCTCGTGGCCTCAGCCTTGCTGGAGGTGTTGTAGGCAGTGGGGTTACTGCCCAACACGCTGAACCCAATTCCAGCGGCGTCAGGGGCTCTTCCTGTGGCTCCTACCAGGAGGTCTTCTTCAAGGAACAGAAATACAACCGACACTGGTGGGGTAGGGGCCCTGACTGCTGGCAGAGGACAGCAGGTGCAGTGGAGTCTCGCTGGGCAGCTTGCTTAAAAATCCCCACACTCCTTCAGGGGATCCTGGCATTGCTCATACATTTCCTGAGTGTTGAAGCTTTCCTGGGATTCCAGCTTAGTATGGAATTACAGATCCCAGGGCCTCTCGCCCTGCAATCACAGAAAACGTTCTTCCTCTGCTTTTAAACTCTGTAGTGATACCCTTGGGTCCAGAATTCTACACAGAAGCTGGAAGGGGTTTATGAGCCACCGCTTTAGGGTAGGCAGTTCCTAAGAAATGCTGTGATGTCACTCCTCCCACCCAGGCTGAGAAAGCCCTGCCGTCTGGAAAGCACCGCCTGTGAGCCGCAGGCCACTCCCTGTTCCCCCGCAGAGCCTGGGGAGACCGAGGGCACACTGCTCATGTGCAGATTCGAGGCTGCCCTGCCCGCCGTTCGCTAGGAGCCTGTGAGCGCACAACAGGGACACCCAGTGGGCCAATGGACAGAGGACTGGGCCATTAACAGCAGCTCTCCTCCGATGTCAGATGGAAACGATGCCCCATGGGGCTGCTGAGGGAGAGAAGCCTGTTGCCAGCTGTAAAACACTCCACATACAGGAGGAAGTTCTCCTATTAATTACACACGTTCATTTTAGCCTGCAGGTTTTAGCATCAAGCAGAAGTGAAAAAGCAGCAGCATTTTTTCCCCAGACCTCATGATATGTCACCAGTCTAGTTTATAACCTTTTTGGAAAAGTGTTAAGGATGGAATTCAAGTTCACTCAGGTGAACTGAACAGGAATATGGTGCAGCTGAAGCCTGAAGTGGCCACAAAGCCAGTTTGCTCAGAAACAAGCAGGGGCCTCTGTCCTTGGGTGATTCTTCGCGGGCTAAAAAGGGATCAAGCTCCTGGAGGGGCCATGGTGTTCCCAGGCTGTGACACGGGATCCCTTTCCTGAGCCGCCTCGCTACAGGAAGTGGCTGCAGCCACCAACTTTTGTTTTCTCTGTAAACCCCCCAACCCTCAGATGCAGCAGCCTCTAAAAATAGTTTACTATTCACAGCAACCAAATGGACCGGGTGATGTTCTCCTGCACAGACATGGATGAGAACGGAGAGCAAAGGCTACGCCTCTGAAAAGTAGGGGAAGCTCAGGGCCGCGTGTCCCCTGGAGGCCATGTGCATTGTATCTCAGTTCCAAAAGAAATGCTCATCTAGGCAATCTCAGGAAGTCCCCCAATAACCACAAGGAAGCCTTCCCTATGGCCGTGACCATGGGAACCATCGTTACACAGGGACCTCTGGGGTGGCAGCTGGCAGTGGCAGGAGTGTTGACTTAGGGGGCATTTTGGAAATGTTGGGGGGATTGGGATGTCACAAAGATTGGGAAGAAGCTAAGAGTATCACAGTTGGGTGGGAAGCAGGGCCAGGTCTGCCAATCATCCTGCATTCAGACAGGTCCTCAATGGGAAGAACTTTTCCCTTTACTACTCAGGAAGGTAGAAAAACCACTGTTTTTTATTTTTGGATTTACAGACTGATTCCAACTTACATATAAACTCCAAATATGTTTTACACAGTTCAAATATACATGAAATATTCCAGGAATGCAATCGACATGGAAATTGAGGGAAGATGACACTTGGTTTTGTCTAGAACTTTCCTGAGAGTTAGTCCCCCTTTCAGAATGCCACATCATAGACAGCAACGTGAGGGTGGTGTGTGGGTCTCAGTGAATACACCTGTGTCGGCCTCCCTGTGACGCCAGGCATGGGTGTGTGCAAGTCTCCATACTGCGTTCAACTGCTGGGGTACCTGGTCCGGAGCATTTTTATAGTGAAATTTTTACTATGTTACTAGAAACTACCTGTATTTTATTTTTTAAGGAAATGTTATATTGACTTGAAATTCTGTGCATTTGTTGATTTCATCACCTATGCATTTCATTTCAGCTTAGCAAGGAAGAAGTTAAGGAACTTGTAAGAAGACAGGGTTGAGATCCAGAGCTTCAGAACTCCAGCCCAGAGCTGTGTCCCTCTCCGCCATGCTCTGTGAACCAGACCAGGCAATTTTACAGTAAGATGGCAGCCTTCAAAGAAGGCTTTGGCTAACAAGGCTGCTCCTGGCGGGGTCCATGGCCCCAGGAGCCAGCATACTGTCCTCTGCACTCAGTGGACCTGGCAGACAAGTCCAAGAAATGCTGGGTGATGACTCCCTCTTTCAGATGGGGCTGCACTGTCCTTGGTAAGGGTCTGAGTTTATGCAGGTGGGGACTGTCCAGAAAGGAGTTGGAAGAGTGAGCCATAGCCTCCAGCTTGGACTCTGTCACCTACAGTTATGTGATCCTGGATAAATTACTCCATTTTTGAACAACAGCCCTCATTATAGAAGTAGGAGGAGCCGTAATCTTTAAGAGCTTCCTTCCCCTCTGACACCCTTTGTCTTTATGCCAGAGGTGAATTATTTGTACACTGAGATTGTCCACAGACTTTCTCTGTTTTGCTACTGGAACTCTCCAGACGTTGCCTTTCAGAATAATAAGCTTCTTTAAAGTACTTTACATGCTAAAATAGCAAAACATATTAATCAGGAACAAAATGATTGATGTTACTTTATTGATGACTCACACATTGACCTATTCAAACGTCACAACAATCTTGGGCTTAGCTGCTACCTGCGCTGGCGCTGAGGAATAAATATGCTCTATATGCTGCACAGTATCTTCCAGGCAAGTGAACTTCTACTCTTACCATTAACACATTTTTTGCTTTTCCTGAGATGCATGAATCTTCATATTTCCTTCGATAGCCTCAACATGCTGGAAATATAAGAGCCATGACTACCATAAAAATGGATGTGTGGGACTGAGTGGTGAGGGCAGCTGGGCGTCCCCTGTGCCGTGTCCTCTCCAGGTGACAGGTTTCCCTCCAGGAAGCATGTCTGGGCTCCACTTCCTACACCTTTACCTGCTCTGCTCAAGATTGTCCTACAAACCCCAGACCTTTAAGGTTTCACAAAAACATTGAAATGGTTTCCTCTGAGAATAAGGCTGAAAGCTCTACCAGTACCAGGGATTTCCCACGTCGGGCAGCACACAGAGACTGACAATCTTTCCTATATTCAGTGGATATTCCCTGGAACCGGCTATAAAAGAAACAGCAGCTGTCATGTTTATCCTCCATGAACTTGTCTACTTGGATGAGGCCGGGAAGGAGCTATATCATACCCAGGGGGAAAATAAAAACAAAAACCACTTAAATCACAGCAGCTCTCAGGTGTGTGCCGACATAGGCAGTAGTTAACATTTTAGCATAGCACAAAAATAGCCAAACAAGTTCCACGGCTGTTTCATTTCTACCATTATTTTCTGTATATTGAAAAATAAAGTTCATTGGGCCGGGTGCAGTGGCTCACACCTGTAATCCCAGCACGTTGGGAGGCCGAGGCAGATGGATCACTTGAGGTCAGGAGTTTGAGACCAGCCTGGACAACATGGTGAAACCCCGTCTCTGCTATAAATACAGAAATACCAGGGTGTGCTGGCACAAGCCTGTAGTCCCAGCTACTCGGGAGGCTGAGGCAGGAGAATCACTTGAACCTGGGAGATGGAGGTTTCACTGAGCCGAGACCACACCAATGTGCTCCAGCCTGGGTGACAGAGTGAGACTCCGTCTCAAAAAAAAAAAAAAAAAAAGAGAGAAAGTTCATTGACTGCTCCATTCTGTCTGGAAATGACCAGGCAGAGAACAGAAAAGTGTGATAGAGTGAAGACTTCTCAGTAGGCATTCAGGACAAGGACTTCTGCCCTAAGAGGCAGCTTTAGTAAAGAGAAATCCTTCAGCCTCAGTACTGGGGTATGGGACAGCAGAGCTGCAAAGAAAAGCAGACAACAGCGACAAAAGCAGCAGCAGCCACAGCTATGTCTTGCACATTTACTACCTGCCAGCCCCTGCCTGCAGCACTGTATACAGTGGTGACAGTTATCAGTGCCAGTTCTGAGTCAGCAGGCCTGGGTCCAAACTGGCTCCGCTGCTGACCAGCTGTGAGGGCTTGGAAAGTCCCTGAGCTTTCTGAGCCTCAGTTTCCTCTTTATCTGACAAATGGAGAGCAAACTGCTCCCCATGAGGTTATGGCAAGGGTTAGGGAAGACCTTCATATAAAAGGCCAGGTAGACGCAGCAGGGGTTTGGTAAATCTTAGCTGCTTTTACTACTTAGTATCTTCTTTGACAGTTACTGACCTAAGAGTGTAAATCCAGTTCAGAGAAGTTTAGAAGCACAATGAGAAGACAAGCATGCTAAGGCACCCACCTAGCAGAGCAGCAGGAAAAAGTGCCCCTGGGGAAACATCAGAGGAGGCGGGCAGAGGTTCCCAACCCACACAGAGAGTCCACTCCTTTCCCTGGGAAAATCATACACCCACTTCCCACAGACAATTAAAAGGAGGGAAGGATCACAAGTGGTGTTGCTTTGATCATCTTTGTTATATAAACACATAAATGAAATATTTTGGTTAAAATTAAATCTTCGTTATAGTGATTTGAGATAAATTACCTCTCTACTACAAAGTAGTTGTACTTTAGATTCAAGGGAAACTACTTACCTAATTTTAAAGTTGTAAAGTTACAATACCAAGGAGAAACCACTTGAAGAACTGCCCTTTCCAAAATGAAGGATTGAGTCTCAGAATATGTATCATTTGTGCTGCTGGGTGTGTGTGTGTGTTCTGGTTTACTGTTTTGGAATCTGGCCGGGGGCAGGGGGATTATACTACTGGTCTGTAATCAAATACATGGCAATTTTGAATGATTAAATTTTGCATGTAGTCAAAATATTTAATTTGGGAGAAAGAAATGAATTTACTTAATTTTATCTAGGTAGTCTGAATAATGAAAGGTCTATTCCATGAAAATAAGCTTCTTTATTAAAAAAACAAAACAAAACTCAAATTTGGGCATCCTCCAGTAAAAACAGTAAGGTAATAAAGATCCTCTTCTCCTGTCCCACGTCTAACAGGTAGTGAGATGTAATAGACTCACTGATTGGAGAACAGGTTAGTAATCTAAACATTATCGCCTCTGGGGCTTCCAGATTACTCCTTTAAATATGAGCAGATATTTTGGAAGCACTGGCATATGAGTAACCAGTCATAAACAATTCCTTTGCTGAGTCACATAGCCTGATTTTTCGGGGGTAAGAAATTCCTCTTGGACATTGCCTTTTGAGGAGCAAACACACTGCACCAACATTTAGCCTCACAATTCTGTAGGGATTGGATAAGAATCTCATTCTAATCAGGTAACACTCCAATCAACTTCGCTGAAACACATTTTGCAGCTATAAATAACTTGATTTCCTGTGCTCAGCATAAGTGGCAGTTGAGACTGCAGGGTTTTTTGAAATTTGCTAAGGAGGCTTCCGCTGTATGATATTAGTTCAGGGTGAACAGAAACTGACTCTTAAAGGAAAAGGGAAATTTAGTCCCCATCTTTGCCCCAGTAGGACACGCTCAATACTATTAGAAAAGACCTGCCTTACTATATTTCTATCTTACCTGCCCAGGGAAATGACATACCTAAAACACACCATATGATTCCAGGTTCTACCATCTCAGACTGAGCTAGAGCAGAGCCAGCCCGCCTTGTGCCAACTTCATCTCCACACTGGTCAAGACTGCCACTCTCCCAGACCTGGGGACCCTGGGCCAGTTTCCTATAAGGAGATGGGACCTGGGAGAATGTGTGAGCATGCTCTCCCCTAACAGCCCTCTCCCAGTGCTGGTCATTTAGAAAGGCTGAGTGCTAATCAGTATGTGGAAAGACAGTGGGGTGACACAAGTCATCGCAAACACAGGGAAGTTACAAAAGCTGAAGAAATGTCGTTTCTCCACTGTCCCCATTGGAGCCTCTCCTACAGCTCCAGGGCCGGCGCCCACTTGCTGAAGCCCAAGCTCCCACTCAGATCCTGCTTTTGTCTTCTAGTCGAGGTGGAGTTCACCAAATCTACTTCCTCTGACCAACCCAGCTCTCCTCTGAATGGATGTGGGTCCCAGTCCCTCCTCTCCACAGGAGATCCATCTCTGAACCCATGGACACAATGCAGAACACGAACTGACACAAACCAGTGTGAAACATCCACTACCACTCTCCCATGGGTATAGCCAGCCCATGGCCCAAGGGAGCCACTGGGTGACACCCCTTCCAATACACCCCCAACGCATGGTGAACCCCAATTCCCATCACCACTTAGCACACTTCCTTCCCTACCTAACCATTAACCTCTTAACAGGAACTATGTTTCACTTTTGTTCACCATGTCTCACTGTGATAAAGTTTTTGCGACCATTTACCAAGAAAAACTCCTACAGGTTCATGATTTCTTACTATAAACCCTTGGGGCCATGCTTCAGAATTCAGTATTTTTGGACATTAGAAATGTAGTAAGACGCATACACCATATATTCTGGTACAAGCCATAGCAGCAGCCCTTAATCAAAAACATGAACAAGACTGCAGAGAAACGCATGAAAACTCACACTGAGAGGAATAAATGAAGACCAAAAACAGCCCCCCACATTGGGCAGGGCAAGTCTTACTGCCAAAATTCTGCCACAGACTTATAAAAACAAACCAAAACGAAACAAAACACCAATCTTCCAGTCTTCAGAGCTTATTGGGTTCTGGAACTGGGGGTGAGGGACAGTGGAACAGGGCTGAGCACATACCTGCGCGGTTGGACGCAGTCAGCTTTCCTCTCCCTTCTTCCCGACAGCATGTGGAAGAAGTCATCTGAACCCAGACCCACACAGGATGCTCCCAGCCTTGAGTAACAGGCCCTGTAGCCACTGCCTTAGCTGCTCCAGGTGTGCCTCTGCCGGCTCCTCTGACCAGCCCCTCCCTGGCTTCCTCACATCCTGTGTCAATGTTTACCCGCTCCTGCCATCTACAGTGTCCCAGGCTGCTCCTCAGAACACGGGCACCACGCAGCCACATGCCCACCATTCTTCTTTCCTGATGGCGATTCAAGGGTCTCCCTTCCCAGGCCCCTAGGAACTAATTAGGTGAAGGGGTAAAAACCAGCTCCAAAGCGTTGGCCTACTGCCAGAGTTTCAATGAGGTCACAGAAAAATCGCACTAAAATGGACATTGAAAAAACAGCCACCATTTGACAAGCAAAGAACTGACTCTTCAGCATGCTTTCACCAGACCCTATTTCTACACCTCTCTCCGGCATTTCCTAGTAAGTCTCCCAAGGTCACGGCAGTCTGATTCATCTTAAATCTTCCACACACGCCCAGCAGATGATTAACTTCCACCTGGTGAAAGAGTGATTGTTTAGGGCTCATACTTTTACCAAGATCCCACGAACACCTGATTCAGTGGAAAGCTAGGGTTTTAGATTTCTTTTCCAAAGTGCACTTTCACTTTTATTCTCATTTATGTTCAACCACAAGCTGCATGAAGTGTGTACTTGCAAGCCCTCCCCGCCTCATCCCCTGTTCAGTTTTAATGCCGAACTACAGCCAAGGTCCCACGACTGCATACCGAGCTGGACAACCGCAAAGTCCTACAGAGGCAGGATCCTGTCCGGGCTGGGTAGGCCCGGGAGACCAGCCAAAGTGGATCTGGGGTCCTCCGGCGAGGCGGTTTTCAGGTGCTGAGCGCGATGAGTGCTCAAAGCACCCCAGCCACTCGCCGGTGGTCCCAACCGCCGATTGAGGGCACCGGCTCTGGGCACCCGGTCCTGGGTGCTGCATTTTGTAAAACAGCAAACCAGCAGCTCCGTGTGACTCTAGACTGGGCGCAGACCTGGCCAGAGCTTGTCTGGAGCCCATCACCTCGGGCGCGGAGAGACCATGTGCCTTTTCGTCCTTGGAAGGGGCGTCCCACAATAAAATGTGCTTCACGGCGGACGAGGGGCGCCGCTCGCTGGCCACTCACGGGCCCGCGCCGTGCCCGCTGCCACCGTGCTGGGACCCCCGAAGGAGCCCACCCCTCGCCTCCCGGGCACCTGCGCCTGCCCTTGACATCGGAACGAGCAAGAAGCCCCTGAAAGCCCGCCGCGGTCAGGAAAGAAAGTTTCGCAAGCGCTTTTCTCTCACCAGCCTCTGCGCTTCCGGGCTCAGGCAGTCGATCTCCCGGCTCTGCGCGGCCGCGGGGCTGGTCATCCTGCCGGGCTCGGCCCGCTCCACCGGCGGGAAACGCTCGGGGACCGCTCCGGGAGCCCCTCACGGACCGGACCAGGGGGCGCGCGCTCTGTCCGCGGAGACTGAGCCACTCGCCGCGAAGTGAACGCTCACGCTTCCGGGGCAGGGAGCCAGCCCGACGGGGAGCTGGGAGCGGTCCTGGGCTAGGGCGCGGCTGGCAGGGGCGGGGCGCAGGTGGCCACGGGCAGAGCCGGGCCGGGGGCGGGGTGGCGCAGGGGAGGCGGGGCTCGAGTGCCTCCGCCCACCTCCCCACGGCCCGCCCCACGGCCCGCCCCGCCCTGTCCCCCGCACCGCCCCCGCCCACCCAGGCCCCGCCCCGGCCCATGACCCGCCCCTTCGCGCCCCGTCTCGGAGGGACCTCCCTTGCCCCGTCCGGGCCCGCCCCGCTGTCTATCACCGCCCACTCCTCCGGCCCCAGTCAGAAAGACAACCTCGAGGAAAAGACCCCTGCGGCCCGCGGCTCCACCCGCGGCGACCTGAGTCAGCGGCGGGAGGTGGAGCTGCGAGGCCGTGGGAAGCGGGCGCTCGGGGAGGACGCCTCGCCCGGCAGATGTCGGCCCGAAGAGGGGTCTCCTCCGGGGGCGGGGAGTGCTCAGGGCGGGGCGTGGGCTGCGCTCCCGGTCCTCTGACGTCGTCACCCTCAGGCCCAGCAGAACTTCCCGGACGCGGAAGCCTCGGCCCTAGCCGCCCCCGCACCTGCCGGCCGGGCACCCAGCTAACGCGGCACCCCGAGAAGGGCCGGCTTCCAGGACGACGCAGCTGCGCGCACACAGACCACCTCCTCGGGCCGGTGCGGCGGCCCGTGGGGGGAACGAGCCTGCAGGGCATGGGTGCGAGCCGCTGTGGCCGATCCAGCGTCGCAGAGCCCGGGGTCCGCACCGTCCAGGCTGTGGCCCCGGGGACCATTGCAGGCGCCGGTCTCCCCCTGGGGGGGCTCCAGCCCGCGCCTCCTTCAGGCACAGGGCGCCCTAGTCACTCAAAATGTAAGTCGTGCGGGAAATGGTGCCCCCTCGCCAGGCTGGGGGCAGAAGCAACAGGACGACGCGGATTATAATCAGACGGTCAGCCTGTCCTGGCCACGGCAGGAAATGTAAAATTTAAAGCACATTTACATTTTACACCCTCCCTTTTCTCAGCACGCTGACCCGATTTGGTAATGTGAGCGCGCGCCTGTGCGCACTCATCTTCCCACCTTGACCCGGACCCAGGGCTTCAGGGCGGGGGGCTCTGCAGGCAGGGGTAGTCGGGAGGGTGCGCACCAGGGAAAATGGGTGCTGAGGAGCTGGAGGACGACTTGGGAGGGATGGGGGTGAAGGAAAAGAGGGGCCGAGCAAAGGCCTGGAGAACCGCTGGGGAAGAAACTCGCCAGATTGAATTAAGATGGAACAGGGGCCATGGTGTCTGATTGACAGCATCTCAGGCTCACAAAAGCAACTTTCAAAGATAATGCAACGCTTACCTTTTAATAGCTGGTTTTCTCCCTGTAACACTTCTTTAAATGTTGTTACAACAATTCTGAGTAGCTGGGATTTCAGGTGCTCACCACCGCGCCCAGCTCATTTTTGTATTTTTAGTAGAGACGGGGGTTTCACCATGTTTGCCAGGCTGGTTTCGAACTCCTGACCTCAAGTAATCTGCCTCGGCCTCGTAAAGTGCTGGGACTACAGGTGTGAGTCACCGCACCTGGCCTATACCAATTCTTGATTGTATAAAGTGCAATTATTTGGAGAAAATAATTTTAAATGTTCCCTGAGAATTTATTGTAGAAAGCAGACTTTTCCCAGCGGTCACAACTTCACTGATGAGAATGATAACCCATTAATAAAATAGACTTGAGTTTGAATATTCTGATCTAGATAGGCAGATTCTCAAGCTACTCAACACCCCAAACCCTGTGACCACATCTTCCAGAGCAGGGCACTGGGACTGGCCTCATTCCTTTGGGCTGTCTGCAAGGCAGTGCCTGAAGACACCTGTAATTGCCACGAGACACATTTTCCCACCCCCCAGGCGGCCAGTCAATTGCTAGTTATCAGCTTCTGAAAACCATATAGGGAAGGGATTAAGAAGTGGGCTCTGGAATTAAGCCACCTTGTTCAGGTCCTGGCCCTGCTACTCACTAAGGGATATTGAGCAAGCTGCTTAGCTTCTGTGCCTGGAGTTTCATCCAAAATATGCTGGTGATAATGACAGTGCCCCCTGTGAGGGTGAGGACCAAAGGCCCTAACACAGGAATCCTGCTGGGCATAGTCAGGGTGAGCTGCCCTGCTAGCCTAGTGCCTAATGTCCTGGGAGTCCAGTAAAAAGCAAACCAGCACCTGCCTTGCTGCCTCTGGAGTCCCCTCTTTTACAGATAAGAGTCCCCTCTTTTCCAAATAACAGTTCCCTTAGTAGGTGCCCCAATTCAAGGTGCTAGGCCTCCTCCTCCCCCTCCATAGCCGGAAGGAAGCTGGGCACCAGGCCAAGAACTGGGATGAGCCAGGCAGTGAGACTGGGCAGCCCAGGGAAGAGAACAAACCTACTTCCTGCCACAAAAGCTGTGGGAGGGGGCTGCTGCAGAGGATGTAGGTGGCAGGGAGGGGACCATGCCAGGACACTCACGGAGTAAGAAGCAGCAAACGCATGAGTCTTAGTCCCAGGAATGAACAAACATGACCAACAATAAAAAAATAATGGTCAGTTTCTGATTCCACTAAGCATATTAAAGAAAACTGTCGTTCTAATGCCCTTCTAGATGGGAGGATGCTACATTCTGACTTGGGTTTCAGTGCAGCCAGTCCTGTGAGGTAGATGGTCTCAGAACCATTCCCAGCTCAAGGGCAGAGTCTATTCTGTAAGTTGAATGCTAATACATTTTTCTTGGTGTTTCTAGATCTCAGAGCCCCAGGAATAAAGTGTAGAGAGTCCACAGTTGACTCCCAGTTTTATTAGGATGGTGCAAAAGTAATTGCGGTTTTTGCCATTAAAATTAGTGGCCAAAAATGCAATTACTTTTACACCAACCTAAGTAATACAAATAACTTTCATGTCCCCTTCTTGAAGCCCCCTTCTGATTCAGTCCTCCCTCCCACCCCCAGATTTTTTTTAACTTACAGCAAGGTCAGTTGTGAAGGTGGTGAATGGGTGACTGGAACCCACAAACATGACTCTGGGAACACCCGGTCAGAAGTCAAGGTATGGGTGTGGCTCTGAAAGGTGGCATTTTATAGAAACATGGAGGTACACAAATGTTCATCCCAGTACTCACAGCTCTAAAGATGGCTTGGCAGAGTAACATTAAATTCTTCACCTTGAAGACAAAACTAAAACCACCAAAGAGTCTGAAAAAAGCCAGACGAGAACCCCCAGGTTTCCATTTTCAGGAATGTTAGTAGAAAAAACCCGAGGGCACTTTGGAAAGGTCTGAGCAGCTGAGGGGTGGCGGGGGGCAGGGGGTGGGGGTGCAACCTTGGAAGAGGGTGCATCTGGGGCCCAGGCGCAGTGACTCACGCCTGTAACCCCAGCACTTTGGGAGGCTGAGGTGGATCACCATAACCCAGGAGTTCGAGACCAACCTGGGCAACATGGCAAAACAGTGTCTTTACTAAAAATACAAAAATTAGCTGGGTGTGGTGGTGCATGTCTGTAATCTCAGCTTTTCGGGAGGCTGAGCCATGATAATCACTTGAACCCAGGAGGTGGGGGTTGCAGTAAGCCGAGATCATGCCACTACACTTCAGCCTGGGAGACAGAGTGAGACCCTGTCTTAAAAAAAAAAAAAAGGTGCATCTGGACCATGCCAGCGTGGGGCCCAGGGTCTTAACTAAAGAGCTGTGAGGGCAGTCACTAGGGCTTGGCTTCCTCCTTTTTTTAGTAAGGATGATCCAGAGACAGCCCCTTCTAACAAATGCCTTGGAATTTCTGGTCTCTTCCAAACTGCAGGTGATTGCCTGTAGACACACAGAACTAACCTCTCGTCATCACTGGTTAAGCCCAGAGTCTCTGCACTGAGAGGGTACTTTGGGTTTTGTGACAGGTCTGACTGTCTCAGAGGGCATCCTTAAAAGTTACCAGGCTCGTGGTATCATTTTGCCTTCCTCTGTGCCCTCTCCATGAAAATTAAATGTCTGAAATCTAAAAATCCATTTCTCAAAAGTGTAGGAGACTCATGAGAAAAGAACAAAAGGCAAATAGAATGGGCTAATTTTGTTCTAGAAACATCAGAATCATAGCTTACCAGAAAATGCCAGAACAGTTAACCAATTTGGGGCCACACCCAAACTTGGTTTACTTTGTCTCCATGGTACTGGTCTGTTGCTTGCTTCACTAGCTGTGCCTCCCGCTGTGGTTTGGGGCTACAGAGACAAACCCTTACAGGGAGGGCAGCACAAGGCTGAGGGCAGATGGGGAGGACACAGTGGCTCTCAGCCTCCCCATTAGTCAGATAACTAACATGAAGTCATTTTTCTAAATCAGAGCCCTAACGTCTGTTTTTCATGAACATGAATCACTAGCCATACTTATTACAACAGAATAAATATCATTAAATTACTTCTACAGACCATGAGCTTACATTCATGTTATTGCTTTATTCGGATCCTTTTTTCTTTTCTTTTTTTTTTTTTTGAGATGAAGTCTTGCTCTGTCACCCAGGTTGGAGTGCAGTGGCATGATCTTGGCGCACTGCAGCCTCTGCCTCCCAGGTTCAAGCAGTTCTCCTGCCTCAGCCTCCTGAGTAGCTGGAATTACAGGTGTGGGCCACCACGCCCAGCTAATTTTGTATTTTTAGTAGAGACAGTGATTCACCGTGTTGGCCAGAATGGTCTCCAACTCTTGACCTCAAGTGATCCACTCGCCTCAGCCTCCCAAAGTGCTGGGATGACAGGTGTGAGCCACTGCACCAGGCCAATTTGGATCCTTTTGACTAATATCTAAAAACACATCTATTAGATATGTGGCTCATGAAATGATCACCTGAAATTTGCACAGCACCTTTCAGTTTACAACGCACTTTACCTGCACACTGAGGCTCACAAAAGTTATGGAACTTGTTCGCAGATGCATGTTGGAAGAGTGAAGCTGGGTTTTCAACCCAGGTCCCCTCAGCCCTTAGCACATGTGATGGAATGCACCATCAGCACGCCAACTGATGCAGAGCTGCTCCCTTCCTCCCAGCCATCTAGGAGCCTCACTGGGAGCCGACAGTCATCACATGGACTCAGCAAATGCCCTTAGCTGTCTTCCTGGTAGACCAGTAACCATACTTCCCACTCCAGGGGCACTGGCAAAATAGGGCACACACTAAGGTCAATGCCAGGAGCTGGATCTCCCAGTAAGGGCAGGGGCATTGGTAGGAGCACCAAGAAGGGGAGCCAGACCCTGCCTTCTGTCTGCAAAGAAGGTGGTACCCATGGCCAGCTGGTCCAGGTCAGGTGCAAAGTGTACTTGGCCCTTAGGCCAAGGTCCTGACTGCCTCCAGTGGAGAGAAGAGCAAGAGCATCTGGAAAGCAACAGGGAGCATGTCCCTAGCATTCAACGCAGCTCCAGTGCCAGGCTTACATATGGCACCATGTTGCCTTCCCACAGCTGCCCTGTGATCGGGATACTAACTGAACCTCCCCTACCACCACCCTCAGCCCCCACCCCCAGGCTACGAATGTGCTCTCCCAAGTAAGAGCATGTTCTCACCGCTTAGAACATGGTAGTTGCCTTATAACTGATGGGTGGGTAGGTACATAGATGGATGAATGGTTTTCCTAACAAAATGGAGGACTTTGATGAGTTATCATTAATTCTCATTGATCTTCAGTATTTTATACTTTTGTAGCAATTGGGAATAGAAACTCTCTTTTAAAATGAACATGTCTTTAGAATATTTTTTTAATAACTACCTAGCACCCAGCAATTCATCACACTTATTTTTCGTCTAATAGGGTTTTTATTGTTTGTTTTTGCTTTTTAAATCCCTTTAGATTTTCTAAGGAAGGTGATGGGTTTGATTTTTGGTTGAACTGTATTTGAATTGGTGGCAGAAAGCCTCAGTGGAGGTATCTAACAGGCACTCCAGCACACAGTACTGATTAGTTAAAATCAGGCAGCATGCATAGAACAGAAAGGAGCCTGAAGGAAGGAACCTTGGGACGCCTACATGGGAAGGATAAGAGGTGTGTAAGAACAAGTCAAGACAGAGAAGGGGTAGTTAGAGAATCAGAAAATAGAGGTGTCTCCTGGAAGCCACAGAGTGAAGGGAGCAAGGTCAGGAAGGACTTTAATTTGCAACTAGAGAAACACTAGTCATTACATTCTGCCATTAACATTTGGCAAGTAAACATTTTCTGTGATTTGTGCATATATAATAAATGGTAGACTGCAGCCTTGAAGGAAGGCAGGACCAAGGAAAGGGCTTTGCATGGGCGAGATTTATTCATGTGTTTGTCAGTTTTTAAGGATGGAAGAGACTCAAGCCTGTCTGGAGGCTGAAAGGACAATGACAAAAGATGGAGTGGGTGGGGTGAGACGGAGAGGCTGCCGACCAAAGGATGGGGTGAGGAGCAGGGATGCGAGCTGTAGGCACTAGCACCATGTAGTGACTCAGGATTTGATCTGATTGTGTGCTAGATGGGAATGGATGGGGTGAGGAGCAGGGATGGGAGCTGTAGGCACTAGCACCATGTAGTGACTCAGGATTTGATCTGATTGTGTGCTAGATGGGAATGGATGGGGCGAGGAGCAGGGACGGGAGCTGTAGGCACTAGCACCATGTAGTGACTCAGGATTTGATCTGATTGTGTGCTACATGGGAATGAGAACACCAAAGTGGCCAAGAGAGGGCAGATAACATCCACTATGCAGGGACAGTGGATGGCAGAGTTGAGGGAAGATGAGGAGAAGGAGGACTCAATATTGAAGGACCTGCCTCAGAATGTGTGTGTCCCAGTCAAGTGCACTGTACCTGAGCTCAGAACCCTTCCATGGCGATCCATTACACCTAATAATATTGCCTTGGGGCACAATCTGACACATACTTAAAATAATTTATAAGGTATTTTACTCTGGAATTAAGCTCATCTCAAAGAATGTCTAGGAATAAGTCCATAGTAATCTAAATGTATCTGCTTTCCCAGTGTCTCCTGTAGAATTGGTGATCCTGAAGCTCACACCACAGTGGCCACAGAAACCTCCTCTATACCCAGTAGCCAAGGAAATGGCCACAAACACCTCCCGGAAAGCATCTCTAAGAAAACCAGTTCTGGGGTTTTTGTTTGTTTGTTTGTTTTGGGGGAGACAAGGTCTTGCACTGTCGCCCATCTGGATTGCAGTGGCCTCAAGCAGTCCTCCCAACTCAGCCTCCCGAGTGAGTAGCTGCGACCACAGGTGTGCACTACCACACCCGGCTATTTTTTTTTTTTTTTTTTTTTTTCAGAGACAGGCTTTCAGCATGTTTCCCAGGCTGATCTCAAACTCCTGGGCTCAAGCAATCTGCCCACCTTGGCCTCCCAAAGTGTTGGGATTACAGGAGTGAGCCACCACACCAGGCCCAATTCTGTTTTTCATGAACACAATGCACACTGCAAATATCTACCAATTACCTTCTAAAACATGACAGCTAAAATCTATTACGTTATTCTCAGTCATATAGGCACAGATTCTGAAAAGTCCCCTAAGGCAACTCTCCTGTGAAGAAAAAAAATCTATACATGCTCTCAGAATAGTTCATTTAAAATGTTCGGAATAGATACTGACATGGGAAAATAAGCTTTATCTTTAACAACTGTATCCACCAGCTAACAGTACACCCCACTGAGAAGAAAGCAATCAAACGCTTCAGTATATACTTAGGAATAGAAAGTGGCAATTTCTTTCTTTGTTTTTGTTTTTTCTTTGAGATAGAGTCTTGCTCTGTAGCCCAGACTGGAGTGCAGTGGTGTGATCTCGGCTCACTGCAGCTTCTGCCTCCTGGTTTCAAGTGATTCTCCTGTCTCAGCCTCACGAGTAGCTGGGACTACAGGTGTGTGCCACCACGCCTAGCTAATTTTTTTGTATTTGTAGTAGAGATGGGGTTTCACCATGTTGGCCTCAAACTCCTGGCCTCCAGGCTGTTCTCAAACTCCTGGCCTCAAGAAATCCACCTGTTTCAACCTCCCAAAGTGCTGGGATTCCAGGTGTAAGCCACCACCCCTGGCCAAAAAATGGCAATTTTAATACAAAATAAAAGCAATATATTGTTTCCAGGAATTCCCTCATTTATTTGGCTTTGCCTCAGTAATCCTGCCTATGAGTTTAACATTCTAGAAAAGACAGAATGTTCTCGACAATCAGAGCAATGAAATAAATCTTTACTAGCTGAAAACTTCAGAAATCAACCATGCTACAAATGTAATTGATAAATGTCATTCATAAAAAAAAGTGGGGAGGATAGGACTTTCTAATCTGAATTTAAACAGTAACCATAGCATACAGGGAAGTTTAAGGTACTCAAGGTGTATTCAGAGGTTTAAAAGTAAAGCACTGCCACTAAGCAGCTTGGCTTGCGGACTGCCTGACTGAAGGGCAGACACAAACATCAGGAACAGTGAGCATCCTTCCAGCCGAAGGTACAGAAATCCCTAAAACAGCATCCCTAAGATGATCTTTCCAAGAAAATGAATTTCCATAGAGGAAAACAAAGGCTAAAACACACTTTGGCATAACACTAAAAACATAGGCCCGCGCTCTAATAGAAGGGTTTGCCCCTTTGCACTCTGGCCCTTGAAATATAGTTCAAAGAAAAGTCATCAACTATTCAACTACAGAAAAATGCCATCCATTTGTACAAATCTGATATCTTTAGCGAAGACTCGGACATATAACAAAGAAGCCTCACCTTTGAAAAATGAAGATCTTAGCTGAACTTCAAGGGGAGCGTAAGGAACACCAAAGAGCAGCCATTTGGAGAGACATGCTTGGCACGAGAGTGGAAATTCTGGAATAACTGGAGATCAAATAGCCACTCCTGACCACGTCACCTTTATACCCTGTGCCTCACTGGGCAGGTGCCTTGGCATGATGAGAGGGTGTGGCCCCTGAACCCACTGGAGGCTTTCCAAACGCTTCTCTGACCTGACCATCCGGCTTGATTTTAAAAGTTGCTGAGATTACATTGAAGCTCCCGGCTGGTGGCATCCGTATCACTGTGGTGTTGGGCTTTTGGGGAAACTCTAAGATGAATGAAGAGCAGGGTCCGTCAACCTTGGCACTACGGATGTTTGGGGTTGCAGGGTTCCTTGTCGTGGGCAGCTGACCTGTGCATCACAGCATGGCTAGCAGCATTCCTGGCTCCACCCACTACATGCCGGCAGCACTCTTCACCCCAGCTGTTACAACCAAAAATGTCTCAGACATTGCCAAGTGGCCCTGGATCCAGAGGGACCTGTACCTGCATCCAAGATGCCCACACTGTGGAAGCACATTCACGTCTCAGCTTACACAGCTGGATCGGCCCCAACAGATCCACAGCAAAGCATGCACAGAAATAATGGTCAAGATGGGGATAGGTGCACACAGCAGCTAACATCTGTTGCCTTCTTTTCTCATCCAGTGAGAACTCAAAGGCAGGGCTGCTTGTCAGGAACTGCAAGAAAGCCAGCGCCAGGAGCAGTGCAAGACAGGAGGTGGGGGTCACAGGGTGGGAAGTGGGAAGTTGAGATTTCAGACGTGGTGTGGTCACGCTAAGGGGTGTCATCCTGGAAGCTGGCTGGAAGAAAGAGCTGAAGTGAGAAAATCAAATAACTGGATTTTGCTTCTTGGCACTTCTGGGAAGGCCCAATGCAAGAGTAAGCTGACGGGAGAGCAAGCAACCCTGCAGCCCTACAGAGAATGCACATGACCTGTGCAGAAGCCTCGAACCTCCAAAGCAGAGGTTTGGCAGATCATTAGGTTTGAGCTCCTGTTCTGCCATTCACTAGCCTGTAGTTTCAAGGACATCCCACGACATCTTCCAGCATCCTGCGTAAAACAGGGGGAGACACAGCCAGCAGACAGGACTGCCCGGAGGACTGCAGGTAACAGGCGACCTCAGCCTGGCATGAGCAAGCACACTGTTCTGTTGCACTGGCAACACAGCCTGTCTGGCAGTTCATTCCGTTTGTTATGTGACCATACACCAATTAATTTTCCTGCAACACAAGGGACTCTGGACTTACAATTTACATCCAGATTAGAGAAGTTGTGGGAAAGTCTAGTGTCACTCCGTTAGCTTGGACTAAGTTTAAAATGTCATCGGTGCCTTTGGTGCACCTAGGGAGCGTCTGCCCTCTTTCAGGCAGCTGTACCCCTTGGAGCCGAGCACTGTGTTGTTGCTTTACGCTCTTCCCAAAGTCAAGCTTGTGGCATTCTTAGTCCTCAAACACAATTAAGTATAGGACTGCAGCCGGGCACGGTGGTTCATGGCTGCAATCCCAGCACTTTGGGAGGCTGAGGCAGGCAGATCACCTGCGGTCACTAGTTTGAGACCAGCCTGGCCAATGTGGTGAAACCCCGTCTCTACTAAAAATGCAAAAATTAGCCAGGCATGGTAAAGCAGGCCTGTAATCCCAGCTACTTGGGAGGCTGAGGCAGGACAATCGCTTGAACCCAGGAGGCAGTGGTTGCAGTGAGCCGAGATCGCACCACTGCACTCCAGCCTCGGAGACAGAGTGAGACTCCATCTTGAAAAAAAAAAAAAAAAAAAAAGGCATAGGACTATGTAAAAGCCACAGGCACACCAAGACCAGAAGGACATGCAGAGTAAACGTGGGGCTGTTCTGCCGAAGTGATGGAACTGTGGAATTTTAAACATTGCTTTTAGAACACCTTGGACATTGTCAGAATGCTCTTTTGACAATACTCAGGTTAAGGAACTTGGACTTTATTCAGGATGCAGTAAAAGACCCACCAAAAGTATTTGAACAGGGAGGTGAGACTGTGTTTGAATGAAGAAACTACAGGCTACACAAAAGTGGAAAATCACCCGTTCTGTTTTTTCAAAACGTTCTTGGCCAGCCTCTCCATTTATTCTTCCGGATTAACTCTGGAGTCTATTTGGTTTTTCCTTTTTGTCATTGTTGTTGTTGTTGACACAGGGTCTCACTGTGCTGCCCAGGCTGGAGTGCAGTGGCACGATCATGGCTCACTGCAGCCTCCACCTCTTGGGCTCAAGTGATCCTCCCATTTCAGCCTCCCGAGTAGCTGGGACCACAGGCATGCACCACTACACCTGGCTAATTTTTGTAGAGATGGGGTTTCACCATGTTGCCCAGGTTGGTCTCCAGCTCCTGGGCTCAACTGATGGGCCTGCCTCAGTCTCCCAGAGTGCTGAGTTTACAGGCATGTGCCGCCACGCCTGGCCTAGAGTCTATTTCTTAAGCATTCAACCAACCTTCCCTTGTGAACTGAGATTTCATTTGCAATTCATTATACAGTTGTCTCTCCGTGTTCAAGGGGCACTGGTTCTAGGACCCCTCCAACCACAGGGATACCAAAATTGGAAGATGCTCAAGTCTCTGATATAAATGGTGTAGTATTTGTATATCATCCTGTGTACTTGAATCATCTCTAGGTTCCTTTTCATACCTAATACAATGTAAACGTGATGTAAATAGTTGTTAGGCTGTATTGTTTAGAGAATAACGATAAGAAAAAAGTCTGTACATGTTCAGAACAGAGGCAACCATCTATTTTTTCCCCAAATATTTTCTTATTTATTAATTGCGATGGGGCCTTCCTGTGTTGACCAGGCTGGTCTTGAACTCCTGGCCTCAAGCGATCCTCCCATCTTGGCCTTCTAAAGTGCTGGCATTGCAGGCATAAGCCACCATGCCTGGCCAGCCATCTCACCGAGCCTTTCTTTTTTTCCCAAATATTTTTGATCTGAGGTTGGTTGAATCTGTGGATGTGGAATCCACAGATACAAAGGGCGAACTGTATGTATCAGTGATCTGGGGGTGGATCTGTGTCTTTTCCGTGTGCAGTTTTCTTATTCAGAGACAAGGTTTTGCTCTCTTCATTTTTCAGTTGACTATGTCCTTCAGCAGATTATTATGGTCTTCATATAGGCGCTGCATAGTTCTTTATTCCTACGTGCAACTTGGAATGGGATCTTACCATTTTTTCCATTATTTAAAATGTCAGGCTGGGCACGGTGGCTCACATCTGTAATCCCACCACTGGGAGGCCGAGGTGGTTGGATCACTTGAGGTCAGGCATTCAAGAGCAGCGTGACCAACATGGTGAAACCATGTCTCTACTAAAAATACAAAATTAGCTGGTGTGGTGGCAGGAGAATCACTTTAACCTGGGAGGCATTGGTTGCAGTGAGCTGAGATTGCCCCATTGCACTCCAGCCTGGGCAACAAAACAAAGCTCCGTTTCAAAAAAAAAAAAAAAAAAAAAATCACTATAGTAGGATATAGGAATGCTTTGGTTTTTTGTTTATGTTATTAAAAACTATCGTACTGAACTCTCAGTTTGAGACTGACTTTTTGGATTAGACATATGCATAATCTGCAAGTATTTACAAATTTTTTTTTTTGAGATGGAGTTTCACTCTTGTTGCCTGGCCAGAATGCAATGGCGCAATCTCAGCCCACTGCAACCTCCACCTCCTGGGTTCCAGCAATCCTCCTGCCTCAGCCTCCTGAGTTAGCTGGGATTACAGGCACATGCCACCATGCCTGGCTAATTTTGTATTTTTAGTAGAGATGGGGTTTCTCCATGTTGGTCAGGCTGGTCTCGAACTCTTGACATCAGGTGATCCACCCACCTCAGCCTCCCAAAGTGCTGGGATTACAGGCGAGCCACCGTGCCCGGCATATTTACAAATTTTGTTCACACCCTTTCAGTAGTTATATTGCTGATTTTTTTTGTTGTTGGGTATGAACATCAGAACTGCCATTATCATCATTATAATTTTATAGGTATCCTTGATCTATTTCTTCTTTCTTAAATTACTCTACAATTAGAGAAATAATCAGGACACAGCAGCTTTGTGAGTAGTGCTTGCAGTCTAATCACACAGTGCAGAACTCAGGCTTGTCAGAATTTAAATAGCGTTTAAAATTGCCTGTAAGATAAACAGAGAGTCGTGTTGCAAGGCAGCTGAAAGGAGACAAATTACACGTCTCACAAGACACTCTTGCCTAAAGGCTAGAATGTAACTCAGGCCAATGGAAGATTAACCTGGAGAAGGAATAATACTTAAGTCAGTGAAAAGTTATTTTTATTGTTGATGTTGGAGAACAATTGTCTGCTGTGGTGACAGGCACAGTGGAGTAATGTCAGGGAGCACAGATTCTAGGGATGCTGTGCCTAGTGGGACTCTTCAGTGCTGGGCAAGTTACATATCCTCTCTTTGTGTTTCAGTTTCCTCATCTGTAAAATGGGAGTGATAATGATTCCCAGTTCCCAGGGTTTATAAGGATTAAATGAGTTGTTATTCATAATCATTATTTAAGTAAATACAATACTAGAGATGTAAGTGCAGTGAAGTTGTTTGGTCTATATAATGCAAGCTACAAAATAGTTTGAGGGGCCAGTGCTGTGGCTCACACCTATAATCCCAGCACTTTGAGAAGCCAAGGCAGGCATATCACTTGAGGTCAGGTGTTTGAGCCCAACCTGGCCAACATGGTGAAACCTTGTCTCTACTGAAAAATAAAACAATTAGCCAGGCCTGGTGGCAGGTGCCTGTAATCCACCTACTCAGGAGGCTGAGGCAGGAGAATTGCTTGAATCTAGGAGGCAGAGGTTGCAGTGAGCTGAGATCGTTCCAGCCTGGGCCACAGAGTGAGACTCTGTCTCAAAAAAGGAAAAAAAAATAGTTTCATGAGCATTTAATCTAAATCTGATGTACCTAGTCACACTTTACCAAGGGCTGTGGGAGCTGGCATTTGTCCCTGACATAGCAGCCCCTCCCCAGCCACCTTCCTGCACCCCCCAGGGCTTCTCCCTCGCTCTGCTCTGGGCAGCCTGCTGCATACACCCTGCTGCGGGGAAAGGTGTGCTTGTTACACACACAGAACCTCAACAGTCGCTGGAATTCTACATCCTGTGGCTCTGGTAGGAGTAACCTTACTACTTTTCTAGAACAAGAGGCCTGAACTTTGCGCTGGTTATTTTTTTAAGGCACCCAGTTATTTCTTAGTTGAAAGTTATGATCTAGACAGCTGGACTTGAACTTCAAGAGCCAGATAAGGAGCTATGACTGTGCCTCTGAAGAATGGTATTAGGCAATGGAAACTTGTGAACTTCTCCTTTTTGGTGAAGAGACTCTCCCATGATTTAGGTTTTAGAAAAGGAGAAATGATCTGCCCATGCCGACGCAATGGACTCAGAGTATTAAAAAGATAAATATGTTTTTAATATAAAGCAGAGTAAAACTTTTTAGCTCTAACATTCTACAATTACTTAAAATACATGCCCTACATTTAGAATATTAGAGCTCCAACTCTAACTTCCAGCACCTTCATCTCTGGGAGAAGGCGAAGGGACCCAGGGAGTGAGGAAAGCAGAAATCTGGCAGACCCCGATGTGAGTGGGAGGGTGGGACATCACCAATGGTGGCCTCCTGGTACACAGGTAAGCTGTGCTACAGGTTCCATGGTGGCTCAATAGTATCAGCTGATACAGTAGAGATTAGGGTCTCACTATGTTGCCCAGGCTGGTCTCAAACTCCTGGCCTTAAGCGATCCTCCTGCCTTGACCTCCCAAAGTGCTAGCATTACAGGTGTGAGCTACTGTGCCTGGCCTTCCAATAACTTATATTAAATGGACAAAATAATTTAGTTTTTTGTAGGTAGAAGCAAACCAAGTCTCCACTGATGGCTGAATGGAGAAACACAATGTGGTATATATAAACAGTGGAATTTAACTCAGACTTAAAAAGGAAGGAAATCCTGTTACCTGTTAAAATGTGAGAAAACCCTGAGGACATCATGCTAAGTGAAATCAGCTAGTCACCAAAGGACAAAGGCTCTATATGAACTAGCTGAGGTACCTCATATAACTCATCAGGACAGAGCAGAATGGCGGGTGCCAGGGTTGGATGGAGAAGAGAGTGGGAGTCAGTGTTTGGTGGGGACAGGGTTTCAGTTCTGCAAGATGAAGACGTTCTGAGGATGGCCGGTGGGACTGGCTGCCCACCAGCGTGAATATACTTAATGTCACTGAAATGTACACTTAAAAATAGTTAAGATGGTAAACTGTGTTATGTGTATTTTAACACAATCTAAAACTAATTTTTAAGCAAACAATTTACCCTTTTGTTTATGCAATATCACAAAAGGAGGAAGACGAAAGCCAGCGCAGTTTCCCCAGAAACCAGAAGCCAAATGGTGTGAATCCAACAGACTCCATGTGAAATCAGCCACACCAAAGGTCAGGAGATCTGTGTGGAGAGAAACCTGCAGAGAAGGCAACCAGGGCACATCTCTGTTTTAAAGACATCTCCTGGGTCAGGCGCAGTGGCTCACGTCTGTAATCCCAGCACTTTAGGAGGCTGAGGTGGGCAGATGCTTAAGCCCAGAAGTTTGAGACCAGCCTGGCCAACAGGGTGAAACCCCGTCTCTTCTAAAAATACAAAAATTAGGTGGGTGTGGTACATGTCTATAATTCCAGCTACTCAGGAGGCTGAGGCATGAGAATTGCTTGAATCCAAGAGGCAGAGGTTGCAGTGAGCCGAGATTGTGCCACTGAACTCCAGCCTAAGCAACAGAGTGAGACTGTGTCTCAAGAACAAAACGAAACAAAACAAAAACACCCACAGAAATAAAACCATCTCCCTACCATGAGCCCTCCACATTTGAAGTTCATAGAAATAGAAAGCCGTTATGCCCCACAGGAATTTTCAGGTCTCACTAGAAAAATAACCACCAGGGTCAGCAAGATGGGATTCAGCATCAACAGTTGCTGGTCTAATTTTTTAAAAAGGAGGAAAGAAGGCAGGCTGGCATCATGCAATACTGCTTGCATTAAAGTATGTACATTTAAACCATGTAACATGAACTTTTATTGGAAAAGCGAAGTCCAGCAGTAATAATTTACATTAATCAAATTCGTGGAGACAGAAAGCAGCATGGGAGTTGCCAAGGGCTGGGGAAGGCGATGCCCATTCTACCCTCATCTCCATGAATTTGGGGAGTCAGCGTTTAATGCATTCAGAATTTCCGTTTGGGAAGATGAAAAAGTTTTGGAAGTGGATGATGGTGATGGCTGCACTTAAAACCACTGAAGTGTACACCGAAAAATGGTTACATGGCAAATCTTATATATACTTATCACAATAAAATTACTTTATGTTAAATGTTTTACATTATAAGAAAAGGGCCAGGTCAACCTACTAATTTACAGCATCCTGTTCAGCTATAGAAAGTGTTTATGACAAGTATGAAGTAGAATTGGAAATGTTTATGACAGTGGTATGTGTGTGTGTGCACGTTCCAATTATATCTCTGCAAAAATAAACAACACCAAAGGCCCACAGGAAATACATCAAAATAGAGCCCTGGCTGGCTTTATGTCATAAGGAGGACAGAGATAATTTTTTCTTTCCTTCTCTTTTCCAGTGTTTTTTCCATGAGCATGTACTACTTTTAAAGGGGGAAAATAAAGTTCATTTTGTCCCATAACTTCATTTGAAAAGAAAGGCAGGAAGAACGGAAAGAAAAACCTTTATGTTTTGTGTTCCTAGAGGCTTTTAAACCCAGCCCAGGAAGTGGCAATTAATCAGCCTGGCAACTGCTTTCAGCTCTCCCGTTTTTTGTGTAACAGATCCCCCAGCAGGCTGGCGAAGCTTGTGGGGCATTCTTGGAATAATATTTTTAAATGCATGTAACAGAACATAGGGGTACAAAGGAAATGGATTATTCTGAAACACATTGTCAAAAAATATTTTTAAAGCCTGCTACAGTGTATCAATCAAAGCCAAGTCAGGAAGAAAGAAATTACAGCAGTGATATGAATAGAAGCAATACGAGGAGCCCCTGAACACATGTCGCATGGCTGAAAACGCAGATGGGGCCTCATGTACCCCAGAGGCATCATCTCAGGAACACCTAGGGCTGGGCACAGAGACCCGGGCAATGGTCCCAGAAGGCTTGGAGCGGGGACCCGGACCTCAGAGTAGGGGCTCAGGCAGGACTGATGAGGGGTGGTTTCTGGCTGTGTGAAAAACACTAGAAACGGAACCAACAGCTGCTGCCAGGGTGAAGTCCCGTTGCTGGGGTGATGCTCACAGAAATAGGAAGCAGGCAGGAAGCAGCGTGCTCCGGGCTCCCTCCTCCCACTGCCCAGGCTCTCTCTGGCGCTCCTGGGGGCAGGGCCCAATAGGGTGCAGCTCTGGCTCTCTGGCAAGGAAAGGAGGGTTTGCAGTGGAGAGGCAACAGTTCAACGGCCAGCACGTCCTTATCCCACCAAATATCAACAGTGATGCATGCCAGCCATGTCCCCAGCTTTCTGCAACAACCCTAAAGTCACGTAGAAATACCTGTGGTTTCTACTGGTGCTGAGGTCACACATACTTCTAATACTACTGAAGGTTTTTGCCTGCATTTCTAATGGAAGGTAACGCTACCCTTTTATTCCTAACCAATTTCGGGAATCTCTGGAAATCTATCCAAAGGCCCTCGGGGGATTCTTGGACCCAAGGTTAAGAATCCCTTTGGGACTTTCAAGGTGTCAAATACAGTTCTTTTGTCTTCCTTAATTTTTGCTTTTGAAAGTCACATAATTGACCATTGATACCAGGGTTTTAAAGAATGTTTTTAAAGCAAAAATAATAAGACGGCAAACATATGGCATTCTGCACAGCTCTGGTTTAACTGATACTGATGACCACCCCGGCAGATGGCAAGCAGGCACTTCTGTTTGGTGTCACATTTTGCCTCTTTCTGAATGTCGCAGAAACGAAGGAAAACACACAGCTGCCCTTGCGGCCTTGCCCCTGCTCATCTGCGGGCGCAGGCCAGGATTCCGGGGCGCTGCACCCACTTTGGCCATGACCTAGATGTCGATGAGCACCCAGTCCATATTTCCAATCCCGACTTCTCCAAGCCTCAGCCCCTGCCGTCTGGACACCTCTTCTTGGAAGCCCCAAAGGCACCTCAAATGTGACACATTCTAAGCAGAACTCCTGCGGCCCTGAGTCCTTCCCCTGCATTTCCTTCCCATGGGGGCACCACCAGGGCCTCCCAGCAGGCTTCACTTAAAGTCTCTGTGCCCAGACTCATGTGTAAAGGAGAGACAATCATAGTGACAACTGTACAGGGATGGTGGCTGTGAGGATGAAATGAGACAACAGGCAGTGTTTGTAGACAGAGCTGTCTGCACAGTCAGGAAACGCCCACCACTCACTGCCAGCCGCTGGCGCTCCGGAGACAGCCTCCGCCCACCTCTCCGCCCAGCATCGTCATCAAGGCAGCTTCCTCTCTAAGGCCACTCCGTGCCCTCCCACGGCTGCTGTCTTACTGCAGGCCTCAGCATGTCTCCTCACAACAATCTGAACCGTCCCAAAATGGTCCCCTCCCTGCCACTGCTGCCAATGTGACTTCCTTCATTCACACATTGATTCATTCTATCAACAAACTCGGACCCAGGGCCTCCCCCGTGCAGATACCACGCCAGCTACAGACAGAGCCACGGACCGGGGCAGCCGCACCTTCTGGGGAGGGCTGATGTCAGGTAACTGCACACCAAGTGAGGGTAGCTGGGAGGAGCCGCGCCCTGCCATGCCCGGCACTGGATGTACAGACAGGAAACCCCGAGAGAAGTGCAGAGGTGCAGGGAGAAGGCGAATTTGACCCCTCAGCCCTTTTGGGGAGAGCCTGGCGAGGCTTCACCTTGAGAATGGGGTGATGTCCAAGCTCCTCCCGGACACCTACGAGGCTTCCTGGTGAGGCCCCCCATCCTGCTGCCTGGGGGCCCCCCAGCACTGTCCCCGCACTGCCTCCTCCTACAGACCAGGGATAGAGAAGTCTGTTATGCCGCCTGGTGGTGACTTAGAGCCTGGAAAGGGAATCCCCATGTTTATTTTATTTTTTTTCACTAAAGCAATGTATACAGATGTAACAGTGTTTGTAATAAAAGAAGGCCCAGCCCACGGCTGAAGAGGTGGGGCTGATCCATGTGGGAGCTTCATTTCACACTAGGAGAAGGTCCCTCCCTCACTGCACAGTGTGTGACAATCGGCCCTCCACCTGAAACGATGCAGCATTTCCGCCGTATTGTAAAAGAATTTCTCATGCTTCATGCAAAATGGAAACTCTGCAACCATTTATATAAGACGCCAGAGTTCAGCATTTTGTGGCTTCTCTATAGCAATAACTGGAAACACAAGATGACTCAAACTGAGAGGTTATGTTCAGAGCTTCAGTATCAGGGGTATGGTTAAAAGTATGTATCGGCCACATTTAGATACTGTAAAGTCTTATTTCAAAATATGATAAAGTAGATAGTCTCTTAGAACAATCAGAAGGAAACCAAATTTAAAACACACTAGCTGGGTGCGGTGGCTCACATCTGTAATCCCAGCACTTTGGGAGGCCGAGGCAGGCGGATCATGAGGTCAAGAGATTGAGACCATCCTGGCCAACATGGTGAAACCCCGTCTCTACTAAAAATACAAAAATTAGCTCGGCGTGGTGGTGCACGCACCTGTAGTCCCAGCTACTGGGGACAGTGAGGCAGGAGAATCGCTTGAACCAGGGAGGCTGAGGTTGCAGTGAGCCGAGATCGTGCCACTGCACTCTAGCCTGGCAACAGAGCGACGCTTCATCTCAAAGAAATGAAAACCAAAACCAAAAATCACCAATAGCTGGTGCCAGGGTGAAGTCCTGGCAAGACCAAGTATTGAAAAAATAGTTAAATATTTTTTTCAAGAACAAGATAAACTTTGTGTTGAGGAGTACAGAAAATTCCCTGCTTTCTTTCCATTTTGAAAGAGTCATCTGATCATAATGGAAACCTAATACTTTTTTAAATTAATTTTTTAAAAATATTAAATGCTTATTGAACAAAAAACTCTAACTCTTTTGCATAAGAACCACATTTCCCACCACATTTAAGAGATTTTAATTGCCAGTAGATAGCTATATACTGTCTACTATTAAAAAAAAAAAAAAAGAAAGAAAACCACTAACAAAACAAGAAACTGAGGTACTGATCCTTACTCTCTAAAGTGATTATAAAGCTAGCTTGTTGTGTACGCTCAACGAATTCTAGAAACCATGAGAAGGAACTGAATGAAGGTGACCAGCAAGGGAGGTTCTGCTGGGCTTCAAGCCAGCCATGAGGAGGGCCTGAGTTTGGGCAGGGCAGAAAGGAGCGGACTTAGAAGACCTTTCAAAGGCAGAGTTCACGAATGGGGCAATGGACGGATTTGCAGGACCAAATGTAGCTGGAGGTGGCCAGCATGGTCATTTGCAGAAAGAGGTTGCTGTGAGGGGTAAGCTCGTGTAAAGGCTAGTTTTCAGGACAGAAAGATAACTTCAACTCACGGGTGGCTATGCTTCAGTCAGAAATCACATAAAGTGAAAGTCAAAAGATCAACACACGTGGATGGGAAGAGAAATGGAAATGGCTATACTGTTTTTTTTTTTTTTTTTTCTTTTTTTTAGACAGAGTCTCTCTGCTTCCCAGGCTGGAGTGCAGTGGCACGGTCTTGGCTGACTGTAACCTCCACCCCCTGGGGTTCAAGCAATTCTCCTGCCTCAGTCTCCCAAGTACTGGGATTATAGGCACACACCACCATGCACAGCTAATTTTTTTATTTTTAGTAGAGATGGGGGTTTCAACATGTTGGCCAGGCTGGTCTCGAACTCTTGACCTCATGTGGTCCACCCGCCTCGGCATCCCAAAATGCTGGGATTGCAAGCTTGAGCCACTGTGTTGGGCCTACACTGTATTTTAATGGCACATAGTTATGGATATGAATGAAATTGTGTTACCCAAGGCCAAGATTATTGCTAAAGCCTTTTATAAGTGTGTGTGCCTGCTGATGAGCCAAGATCGCATCACTGAACTCTAGCCTGGGTAACAGAGTGAGACTCCATATAAAATACAAAATAAAATCTTACAGGTATGATGATATTCCCTTTTTTTTTTTTTTTTTGAGACAGAGTCTTGCTCTGTCACCCAGGCTGCAGTGCAGTGGTGCGATCTTGGCTCACTGCAACCTCCACCTCCCAAATTCAAGCGATTCTCCTTCCTCAGCCTCCCTCTTACAGTTGCCGCCACCACCATGCCCAGCTAATTTTTGGATGTTTAGTAGAGATGAGGTTTCACTGTGTTGGCCAGGCTGACCTCAAACTCCTGAGCTCCAGTGATCCACCCGTCTCGACCTCTCAAAGTGCTGGGATAATAGGTGTGAGCCACCGCGCCCGGGCAGGATTCATATTCATACACCAGAAAGTGTCACTGAAATGTGGGCAATTCCAGCATCACGCTGTGGTGGAAATTTTAGAACGAGAGGCTCATTTGATCAGCCTAGTAAGAAATGTTTGCAAGATAGCATCCACAATCACAGCACTACCACGTTTGGAGTCTACCATGTGTACGACAAGTTCCTTGGTAACATTTTGCTGAATCAACAGGAAGTTACCTTTTTGCTTTTCTGGATATAGGTGCTTGGTAGAGGCTAATATTGTATGTGATGCAATATTATATATTTTAAAGTATCTAGATAGAAAGGAAAAAAAAGCATTTTTTTTTCGGAGACAAATGCTATGTTAAACTACCTCTGCCTAAGTAAGTAATTATCTGCTGAAAAGAGCTATTTACTGAAATACTGAATGTGTTAACTTTGTTAAAGATGCAAAAGCCAAAATAAGGAAAAGAAACCCTTAACCCAGTGAACAGCGAAAAAGTATGAAGAAAAGATGTTGGCAGACTGGTCAGTTACAGCACTTAAATGTGATTTACTTAGAGAGGGCATCTAGCATATTTCAAAAGGAATACATGACACACACATGCATGCAGGCACACACACACACATACATGCAGGCATGCACACAGACATGTGCACACATGCAGACATGCACACACACACCTACACACACATGCAGACACACACATGTGCACGCAGACATGTAAAGCAGTGCTGAGTAGGCTGAGGAGCTGTTTGAGTGGTGGCTCAGTCCCCGGCCAGCTTTTCCTGAAGGGACACAGACATGGGGAGAAAGAGGGACGAGCTGCCAACTGCAGGGTGAGAGCTCCTGGGCCTTCCCTGAGCCACTCCTTGCTGTCCCGGCTTCCGTCCCCTTACCTGTCTTCCTCATCCCTGTGCCCCCAGCTCTTCCTTCCACAGCCCCCTTTAGTTGCTGGAAGACAGAAGGCTCACGTGCCATGAAATGTATTGTTGCAGTAGGTTCATCTCTGATTTAAACGTCTCCAACTTAAAAGCGCCCAATCTATAAGCCAGTGAGAGAGCATCTATTCTGTGCCTTCCTGAGTTTCTGACGTGTGACAAACAAATTAGCATTTGTGGGATCACGGCTGTGCCCGGATTTGTTCTCATAAGTCGAGATGAAGCATTTCATAGCCTTGGCTGGTTTGAAAGTCCTCTGGCTCTCAGATCTGTATGGCTGTGGCAGCTTATAACCACCTATGGCCACTTGTAGGATATGTGTGTAGGGCAGGTTGTCACATGAGGGACACAAGTCCATGGGTCATCACTTGGAAAGGGAACTTCTGGGATCATCAACAGTAATAGCCATTTGAAGCTGAGGGGTTCCCTTGTTCAAAATCTCTGGGCTCCTCACATGCAACAGGCCAGTTCTCCCCGGAGAGAACGTAACGCTCTTCAGATGAAATGAGAGGGATGGAACGGAACCTTCAACCATCCTTACGACCTCCATGGGACTCCCAGGGAAAATATTTCTAAGTGAGGAGGAGGAGAAGACCCTGCAGCCGAGGATGTGCCAGACGTTAGGAAAATGCCTGGCATGCTTCCATGTACTTGCTTCTCACAACAGTCCCGTGGGGAGGAACAGTCATGCTCTCTAGCTTAGATGTGGAAACTGAGGCAGACAGGGGATGCAGCCTGCTGAGGTTCCACAGCCCTGAGCTGCACAGCTGGAGCTGGACCCAGGCAGGCAGGACCCACCATCTGGGAGCGCTGTGACAGACACTCCTTAGACTGTCACTGAGTGCTGGCTCTACGGGTGCTGTGTTGGGTGCTTTCTATAGCGCAGGGAAGCCTCAACAGCCTTGCAAAGTCCGTATTATTATCTCCATGGCACAAGTGTGGAAACTGAGGCTTGGTGAGTCACGTACTATAGCTGACGCAGCTTCAGTTCAGCTCAGCAGGACCTCGGTCTCAGCATGCTCGGCTCTCCGTGTTGCTGGCTCTGTCCTGCCCCACCCCTCACTTTCACAGGACACAAATGTTTTTCTCTCCTTCTTAAAATCAGTCAGGAAGGGGCCTCCTAGTACATCTGGCCCAGAGTTACTGCTCCCCAGCAGACCAGTGTCATTATCCCAGGCTTGACCTGAGACCTGCCCAAGGCCACACAGCTAAGGGACACACCAAGATGTCCGGGCACTGACTTCCCGGTGTAGGGGCACTGACTTCCCGGTGTAGGGGCACGGACTTCCCGGGGCAGGGGCATGGACTTCCTGGTGCAGGGCGACCTCCTGTTGATGATACTGCTTTTCACCCTGTCAGCTGTGTTCTCATGACAGCAGATAGATATACTTTGGAAATTTCAGATATTTTTCCTCTCTGAGAAATATCCAATTGACAAATCATCATGAAAATATGCATTACATTTTCCTTTCTAAAATTATAACTATTTCCCACCATTTGTCAGATGCCCAAGAACACAGGAAAGACGACTGCTCCCAGCTGGTTTTCATTAGATGATTTGGTGTCTAATATTCAAGTTTGTCCAAAGACGGTCCTGATCTTCTGCCAGAAATTGACTCAAGCTGATTCTCCCCAAAGCAATGTGGGAGGCTTTATGTCACGTGCACACACCCTACATGGGCGGAAATGGAGACGTGGTAGGCTTCTGCCACTCAGCCACTGTTTCCTAGGAATGAGCTAATGGAACAGCCGGTCCATGTTTAGTGACACTGTGTTATTTTTACAGGGAGGAGTGTGGTTAAGCATTTATGTGGGGTAGAGGCATCATTGTAGTTCTGCTGAATTCCAGCTTTTAGCACTCACTCCTCTGCTCAACAAACCGTGATGGCTTCAGCATCATATAAGAAAGCCTGGCAGAAAACTCCATTTTACAGTTATCAAGCACCCAGTCAGGCATATTTCGTCCTTTTTAAAATATTTTATTTATTTTTTTAAATTTTGGCATATACCTTTGCAAATAAGGCATATAAGGCATATTTTTTTAAAGACGGAAGATGTTCAGTTCCTAATCTAAACTGACAAAAACATATTTGCAACAACTGTGAAAAAGGTTAATAAGTAATCCGCAAATCAACAAGAAAATGAATATCAACACTCACTCTAAGACATGTTTTGACAATTTAAAAAAGAACTTCAGATAACTAAGAATCGGTTAGCTGCCAGTTTTTAGCTGTCAAATTTACAAAGCTGAGATTATCACAGTACTTAATCCTGTGATGAGAAAGACATCCTCAGAGAGCACAAATGAAAGTGTAAACTGATATGCCCTTTCAGGAAAGCGGCTTGGAAATGAGCTCCAGGGTCCTTCACCGTGTTTAGACATTTTGCATTTAAATTACACTTCTAATGTTCTAATTTAAGGAAATAATTTGAAGTACAAAAAAAATTTACTCTTAAAGATACTCACTTACAAAAGCCCGTAACAACCTGAGTGTCCAACAGTAAGAAAATGAAGACATGCTGGACCATCCCCAAAGCCATATTTTGTGGCCATTAAAACGTTTTACAGAGCATTTGATATAAGAGTTATGCTTATTTCTTTCCTCAAAAAAGGAGATTTAGGCCGGGCGCGGTGGCTCACGCCTGTAATCCCAGCACTTTTGGAGGCTGAGGTGGGGGAATCATGAGGTCAGGAGTCTGAGACATGCCTGATCAACATAGTAAAATGCCATCTCTACTAAAAATGCAAAAAAAATTAGCCGGGCGTGGTGGCATGCGCCTGTAGTCCCAGCTACTCAGGAGGCTGAGGCAGGAGAATTGCTTTAACCCAGGAAGCGGAGGTTGCAGTGAGCCGAGAGTGCGCCACTGCACTCTAGCCTAGGTGACAGAGCAAGACTCCATCTCAAAAAAAAAAAAAAAAAGAGATTTAAAAAATGCGCTATTTAGAGACACACAATTGAGGCTATGTTAAAAAATGTCACATATAAAAGAATGGAGAAAAATAAAATGCTTGGTCAAGTATGAGGCATACTTTTTATTTTCTACTATTGTTTGAATTTTCCATATTAATTTTCTATAATAAACATGGATTACATTTAATATAATAAATTAAATATTTTCTTTCAACAATAATTACCCTTATTGCTGATTTCTTCATTTATTCAACAAAAAAGACTTGTTGTAAGCCCAACCTCAGGAAGAATGCATGAGGATAATATGTGGCTAGTGTGAACGTTCCTACCCCCACCGAGGAAGTCAGGGAGGGCTTCGTGGAGGAGGGCTAACTGAGGCTGGAAGGATGGAAAGTGATGGGAAGCACTGTTCAGTAGCTCAGTATGACTGGAGTGTAAGACCCCATGGGAGAGAGGCAGGAAGAAGGAGGCTAAGAGGCCTCCGGCTCCACCATATGGGTTTAAAATGCATCCTGGAAGCTATGAGAGTCATTAAGGATGGTAAGGCAGGGAACCGTAGCATGAGGGTGTGTTTTCTTCTTCCTTTTGTGAAGATGGTAAGGCCAACTCTATTCCAGGGGGCCATGACCACAGGCACAGGGACTGCGGTGAGTGATGGGGTCTTGCCGTGGGGAGAGAGGCCGTTCTCAATCCCAAAGCTGGAGTATCCCAGGGTCACCAGGACACCAAGATGTAGACGCAGTTGTGATGGGGCCAATCCTGGAAGCAGATGGACTGGGAGGCTGCCGAGGCCACCGGGAGAGGGGAGGGGTTTCAGCCAGGTTCACAATCCCACTTGTGAACCTGGGGGGAGCCTGGCTCAGGCAACTCTGAGGTGGGGGGACGAGAAACGCAGGAGGAGCCGCTGCCTGCAGGGAGATGAAGAGCGTCGGCAGAAAGGGGGGTGTTGAGTTGGCAGGTGGAGTTCAAGAGAGGGTTAGGGCAGGACGCGGGGGCATCCAGGGGTTGTAAAGCCGCAATGTGGCTGCAGCTGCAAAGAGAGTGTCCTGTAAATATGGCAAAGGAGAAAGATTAGGGAGCAAACCATCACCCGAGGGTGCAAACTGCGGGAAAGACAAGCGGAGGAGCCCAGCAATCCAGGAGAGGCTGATGGAGCCTGATGAATGGTGTCAGGGAAGCTGCAGGGATCGGGGGGCTGGGCCAGTCCTGTGCTGGGAACACACTGCCACTCCACCCTGGGTAAGCCACTTCATGTCAGGATCCTAAATGAATACCATGAAAGCCACACAGAGTGAATGATCAATGAATGAACGAAAGCGCGCTCCACGCTTTTTTTTTTTTTGAGACAGAGTCCTGCTCAGTCGCCCAGGCTGGAGTGCAATGGTGCAATCTCAGCTCACTGCAACCTCCGACTCCCAGATTTTAAGCAATTCTCTTGCCTCAGCCTCCCGAGTAGCTGGGATTACAGGTGACTGTCACAACACCCAGCTAATTTTTTGTTGTTGTTGTTTTTACAGTAGAGATGGGGTTTCTCCATGTTGGCCAGGCTGGTCTCGAACTCCTGACCTCCGGTGATCTGCCTGCCTCGACCTCCCAAAGTGCTGGGATTACAGGCGTAATCCACTATGCCCAGATGCGCTCCACACTTTTACACTATTGGTGGGAGTGTAAATTAGTTCAACCACTGTGGAAGACAGTGTGGTGATTCCTCAAGGATCTAGAACCAGAAATACCATTTGACCCAGCAATTCCATTATTGGCTATATACCCAAAGGATTATAAATCACTATCCTATAAAGACACATGTACACATATGTTTATTGCAGCACTATTTATAATAGCAAAGACTTGGAACCAACCTGAATATCCATCGATGATAGACTGGATAAAAAAAAACGTGGCACATATACACCATGGAATACTATGCAGCCATGAAAAAAGGACGAATTAATGCCCTTTGCAGGGACATGGATGAAGCTGGAAGTTATCATTCTCAGCAAACTAATACAGGAACAGAAAACCAAACACCGCATGTTCTCACTCGTAAGTGGGAGCTGAACAGTGAGAACACACAGACACAGGGAGGGGAACAACACACTCTGGGGCCTGTCGGGAGGTGGGGGAAAGGAGAGGAAGAGCATTAGGAAATATGCCTAATGCATGTGGGGCTTAAAATCTAGATGACGGGTTGACAGGTACAGCAAACCACCATGGCACATGTGTACCTATGTAACAAACCTATGTGTTGTTCACATGTATTCCAGAACTTAAAACAAAACAAAACAAAACTAGAAACAAGCTATCTGTGAAAGTGCTTTGTGATATGGATTTAATTCACAAAGAAAAAAAAGAAAGAGAGAAAGGAAAGAAAGAGAAAGAAAGAAAGAAAGAAAGCAGAAAGCGTGCGCTTTCCCATCTCTGATGTCAAGGACACGTTTCTTCGCTCAGTGCAGCTTCTGCGGTACCAGCCAGGGTTTGCTTCTCTCCTCCTGTCTGCCACCCTTCACCACCGAGACCTCTCAGGGCCTCCCCATCTCCAGGAAGAGATAAAAAATCCCACACCCAAGAAGAGGAGCCAGAAGAATAAAATACCAAAGACATGTTGGCTTGTTGGTACCTCTGGGAACCAACTCACTCTTAGATGAACAGTGGATTCCAACCCCGAGTCTCATTAAAACCTTGGAGAAAAATTGGGATCCCTGTGTTTCACAGCTATAGATCACTTCAATTATACAGGTTTTGCTCAAAATCATAGGCTCATAAATCATCAGGGACTGCTCATCATTCTAAAATAAACCTAAAGAATTTAATAGAAACCTAAAACCTAGAATATCTTGCATTGCTTCCCAGGACTGCCAATGCGCCCATTATTTACAGACAACTGGGGTGCTCTGTTTGGGGGAAGGAGCCCAACGCAAGAGCTTTCCATGTACCAGGCATTGTGCTGAGCACCGTGTGTAGATTCTCTTACTAATTCTTACAACAAGCCCATGAATTAGAGCAAGCCACAGATTAGAGCCACTTTCCAAGGAAGGCACAGAAAGCCGAAAAAACCTGCTCAAGGTCATGTGGCCAATCAGTGGTGCGGCCGGGCTGGGGCCGTCTGTGTGCTAGAGCCCAGGCTTGTGAACGGCCCCCTGGGGCGCCCCTGCGGAAGGCCGTGAGCTCCTGGGTGCTTGGAACCAAAGGCACACAGGTTAAGTGATCACTGAAGCAGGACTGAAGTTGCCATGGAAACTCAGCGTTTACTATTCAAAGACCTTCAGAGGTGTTCTTGCAAATCAAGCCGGCAAGGAAGAATCCTTCCACAAACGACCCCAGTGTGATGTTGAGTGCAGCTTGAGGGTCTTCAGAACAGTAAGGGACGCCCATGTTTGCTGCAGGGAGGCGGCACTGTCTACCAAGACTGCAGAAGTTTCGCATTTTACAAGAGCCAACCCAGCCATGCTGAAAAAATGTTAACACCCTCTCCAACAGAAACACCACGTCGCTTTCACATAGTGTCCAGTTTTCATATTAACAACATTTTATAAATAACATAAATTTGTTTATTTTTGTAGTCGTTTTTGGTAGTTTCATAGCATGAAATGAGTTACTCAGAATAAAACCCCAATTTTAAATACTGTGCTGATAATAAACAAGGCATCAAGTTAAGATGTGTTAGCTTGTTGCTGCCTCTGGAAATCATCTCATTCCTAGGTGAAGAGTGGATTCCAACCTTGGCTCTCTGATTAAAACCTCTCAGAAAAATTGAGATGCCTGTGTTTCACAGATTATGGATTACTTCAATTATACATGTTTTGTTCAAAATCACAGGCTCACAAATTAACACTTTTTCAATATGTAATATAAAAACATTGTGAGTATTCACATCATAAATAAGAAAACCAGCACTTTTTCTTTTTTTAAACTAAATTACTATTGTATTTTACCTTAACATTTATATGCAACCCCTAGAATTTTAGTTTCATTGTTTAAAAAGCATAATAAATGGTTTATTTCACAATAAGAAATTACTTAATAGTAAGAAGCTTATTTAAATGTGTTCACTAATACGTAAAATTATAAGTATTCTTTAAGCGATGTGAAGAACTTAAAAATTCTTCAGAATCAGCACAGTGCAATGGCCTGATGACAAGCCTGAAGTCACTTCTTAGCTTCCAAAGAAAACCCTCCATTCAATTTTATGAATGGAAATTCTTGGCTGCCACTAAATTCTGCAATGTCATGGAACACGAGAGTAAGGAGGCATGGAGATGCGGGTACTCCGGGAGTCCTAACAAGTGGTCAGCATCCTTTGAACCCAGCAATTTCCCTTCTAGCAACAATCAGAGATGAGTAGGAAGAAGATTGCCCATGGATGTTCATTCCAACATTGTTTATACCAGAGAACGATGGGGCTTAAATACATCGGCTGTGGGAAATAGAATGCTATGCAGCCGCTGGGTAGAAAAAATACGTACAGAATGATTTGAAAAGGCGATTTGCTCAAAATTTAAAAACACAGCAAAGTTCAGAGGAGGCAGCAAAAACACCCTTCCAGACACCAGACCCTTGCACTTCAAAAAAAAAAAAGTCCATTCAGTCTTCGAGCAGCACTTGCTGGGAAGTTCTCCTCACACCTCCCTGGAGCTGTTACCCGTACACACGACAACCTGACTTGTCTGCTCCCAAGGCGCCATGCCAGCAGCTGCACACACTGTCACACTGCCGAGGCCCCGCCTCTGCTGATGGACCTGTCAGAGGCGCAATCAGGAACTGAATAACAGCAACCAGCACAGCCGAGGGCAGGCCAGGCAGCAGTGTACCTGTGGATGGAAACGCAGTGTAGACTGCAGCTGGCCTCTTGGCCAAGAACTCAATCTCTGTCGCTTGGGCCCCCTCCTCCCCGCTGCCAGTCCCACTGTGGCCCTAGCCAGGACTTGGTCCTCTGTGGTCCTTCCTCCTCCACCGCTTCACTCAAATGGCTCTGGCTGAGGCCACCAGGACCCTCCTTTTTGCAAGGCGCAAATGACATTCTTTCACGTGTCTCCCTTGGGTCTCTGCAGCACGGACACTGCTGTTTCCCTCTGCCACCCCCCACTTCAACCTGCTCCTCCTTCCCAGTGCCCTGAGGGTGACTCTTCCTCTGCTCACCCCTTCCTTGTTTTTTGAGGCTCCCAGGGCTCTCTGCTCCACTGACCTACTTAGGAGACCTCATGGAGCTATTGACCATCCTGACCGCTGATGGCTCCCTCTCCTCTACAGCCCAGGCGAACACATGTGAACGTTTGCAGACGTTTCCCTGTGGGTGGTGCTTAGTTGCCTCAATACAACTTTTCCAGAAGAGAACTGAACTCTTCCCCAGTTCCCCGCTCCACCAACCCAGTTAGTTCCCAGTGTGAGCGGTGAAAAGGAAACATCACACCATCCTCCCCCAGGCATCCTCACCAGAACGGCCGGGAAGTCATTCCGTGTGCCCCGCCCAAGCAGGCTGCTGTAACAAAAGGCCATATACTCGGTGACTTATAAATAACAGAAACTCATTCTCGCCAGTTTCAGAGGCTGCGAAACCCAAGGTCAAAGTGCTGGCAGATTCAGGGTCTAGGGAGGGCCCCCTTTCTGGTCCAGAGAAGGGGTGAGGGCCCCCTTCCCACTGTGTCCTCACATGGCGGAGGGGAGGAATGAGCTCCTCTGGATTTGTTTTATAAAAGCACTAATCTCAACTACTCTTATGCCCTAATCACCTCCTAAAAGGCCCCACCTATTACTGTCAGCTTGGTGGTTAGGATTTCAATATATGAAGTTTCGGAAGACACAAACGTTCAGACTACAGCACGTTCTCTCACTCCTCATCTCACAGAATGGCCACAATCTTACTCATTTTCCTAAAATTAAAAATTCAAATATTTTAGTTAAACTGATGCACGGCAGGTGAGCCCTAAAGTGGAGCTTAGCCCATCTGGGTCTTGGCTTTGCCCAGGAAAGAATTCAAGGGCAAGTCGTAGACGAAAACCGCTTTACTGAAGTGGCAGTGTTCCAGCTCCCTGACGGCTCCTGCAGAGAGGGCTACCCCGCAGGCAGAGAGCAGCAGCACCTCAGGGCAGTTTTGCAGTGATGTTTATACATACTTTTTTTTATTTTTTTGAGACAGAGTCTCACTCTCTTGCCCAGGCTGGAGTGCAGTGGCATGATCTCAGCTCACTGCAACCTCCGCCTCCCAGGTTCAAGTGATTCTCGTGCCTCAGCCTCCCGAGTAGCTGGGATTACAGGTGGCCACCACCACGCCCAACTAATTTCATATTTTCAGTAGAGACGGCGTTTCACCATGTTTGCCAGGCTGGTCCCGAACTCCTGACCTCAGGTGATCCACCTACCTCAGCCTCCCAAAGTGCTAGGATTACAGGCATGAGCCACCACGCTGGCCTATATCCACTTTTAATTGCATGTAGATTAAGGAGCAGTTTATGCAAGGAAGAGGTAGCAATCACTGGGTCATTGCCATGGAAAGGGGCGGTAATGCCTGGGTAAATTGACATAGCGCTGGTGGGCATGTCTGATTGAAGACTGCTTTCCCGGAGAGCCTGTTTTAGCTAGTCCTCAATCTGTTCCAGTGTCAAAGCCTCACCTCTGGAGTCAAGTAAGTCCCACCTCCCACCTTAGAAACAGTTCCAGTTTTTAACGTTAACCAAAACAGAGAAAGTGAGGTTTCACTATAAATAGCCAGATCGAGAATGGGAACACAAAACTGTCCCAGTTATAGGTATTCTTAAAGGATTTTGCTGCAGAACAAATAACTATTTCAGGTCAGTTTATGACATATTGTTATATATCTTCAAATCCAAAGAGAAAGAAAAAAAATACATTCAGGCATTGGACCTGAAAAAAAAAGTTTTCCTTATCTTTTCTAAGGGGCACACCACACCTTAGCACCCTGAAGAATAAAATCACACGTGATGGTGAGAACACTGTAAGGACACTGCGCTGGGTTCAGGAACGTTCTCCCAAAGTTCCTGTCTACGCAGAACCAGTGCACAGGACCTTATGTGAACACAGGCTCTTTGCGGGTACAATCAAGTTGAGATGAGGTCGTACCAGATTAGCGTGGGCCCTCATTCAGTGACTCTCTTATAAGGAAACAGAAATTTGCACACAGAGATACAAATACCCAGGGAGAGGGCCGTGTGAAGGCGGAGGCAGAGCCTGTGGTGATGCGTCCACAAGCCAAAGACGGCCGAGGGCCACCAGCAGCACCAGAAGCTGGAGAGAGGCCTGGAGCATCTTCCCCTCAGAGCCTCCAGGAGGAACCAACCGGGCCCACACCTTGACTTTGGACTTGTGGCCTCAGACCTGTGAGAGAATACAGTTCTGTGGTTTGAAGTCACCCAGTTTGTGGCACTTTGTTATGGCATACTTACAGACCAACACACACATGCTGTCATGGGTCACCCTAGGTGATGAGGACTAAGTCTTCAGCCAGACTTTACATTTTGACCAAAGGAACCTTGGCAAACCCTATTCTGGGGTTGATAGGTACCTGGGTCAGGAAAGCCTGTGCCACACAGCTGAGCCATGTGACTACAGAGGGTGGACTCAGGAAACTAGAAAACCTTGCCCCTTCTTTTCCTGGAGCTGTCTCCGTGCACAGCACAGAGAATGTGTGCCCACCCCCATGTTGCACCAGGGACACAACTATTTCCTGGAATGTGCTTTCTGAACTTGCATGGCTCTGTGACAGATGTTAGGTATCATTTAAAACTGCCATTGACAGTGAGGATGAGGATGGTTCCATGGATGGGGACAGAGACGCATGCAGGGAAGTTTGCCCTGGGCAGGAGCGACAGGTGAATCAGGGGCTGAGAGCGAGGTGGAGGGAAAGGGATTTGCTCAAATCTGGAAGGAAGGAGGGAGTCTGAGGACGGCAGCCCAGCCAGCTGGAGGGCTTGGGAAACAAAAAGTTTTGAGGGTCCGGGAGCATCAGAGGGCTTGTGCTGTAAGGAGGAGGGGCTGGAGGGTGTGGTGACATTTGGGTGGACTGGACACACAGTCCAGCGTCCGTTGTGCGGCCTAGCCCACTGTGTCCTCCAAAATTAGCAGCAGCCAGGGGAAGTCAAGCCTCTGAGGCAGAGGGAGAGTCATCAGAGGGCTCAGGAAATGGCTTGGTCACTTCAGGGGCTTCTGTCCAGGATCCCCCAGGATCTCCCTGGATGGCCCCAAATATCCTTCCCTTTTTGTTCCCAGGCCTATGAGGCACCCACTGTAGCAAGGCTTCTCCCACCCAGGAAGCCGTGGGAGAGAAGAGACGGCATGTTAGCTGCTCGTGGTGCAGGGACTGGTGCCTCTGGAGCCAGGCTGAGCAATCATTTCACCTCTTTCACAAGAGGAGATCCAAGAGCTTCCTCCTCCCTCTCCCAGGATGGCAGAGGGTCCTGCAGGTGGTCAGCTGTCCCGATGCTGTATATTGAAGGTAATGGAATATATAAACTTAAAAATGCACACTTCTCTCCTTCTTTTCTCTCCTAGACGTGTAGCACAGTGTGCTGTTCTGCCCTGGCTTTTTTCACTGAAGTTGTATGTTGAAGTTTTCCTTGCCAAACAATCTAGCTCAGAGCTCCTTCCACAGGTGCACAGGAGCTCATGGCACTCCTTGAATGGATGGTAACAAGTTTGACCAGTCCTTTACGGCAGGCAAATTTGGTTGTTTCCACATTTTTACTGCTACAAGCAATACTGCAGTGAATGACTTGGAATTTCATGTCATGGGAGTAAAGGTGCAAGATAAATTCCTAAAGGTAGAATTTCTGGATTAAACGGCATGTGCCTTTTGAAGTAGACAGATACTGGCTAGCAGTACTCTGCAGAGGCAGCTGCTGTGGACTCTCTCATCAGCACTGTGGGGTCCCTATGTCCCCACACCTACACTATGCAGTGAGTTGCTGAGCTGTCTTCTAATCCCTGCCAGTTGGCTGGGGTGTGGGGTGGGCAGATGGGAACTTAGAGTAGTTTTAATGATACTTCTAATATGAGTGAAGTTTGGACTGCTTTTTGTTTCACAGCCATGTGTAGTTCTTTTTTTTTAACCAAACTATTTTATTTCTTTTGTCTATTATCCATATTGTTGGTCTTCTTAGTAACTTTTTAGAGTTCCTCTTGTGAAAACTAGTTTTAGTGACACAACTTGCGAAAATTGAATTTTTTCCCTGTTTGCTGTCTTTTGACCTTAACATTGGCTTCTGCCTTTAGAAATATTTTCATGTTTATGTAAGACAAATCTAAACATCTTCTCTTTGGTAACTTATGCAATTTGTAACTTACGTGAAATGTTTTCCAATATTATTTTAAATTTCTTGGCCAGGTGTGGTGGCTCATACCTGTAATACCAACACTTTGGGAGGCTGAGGGGAGAGGATTGCTTGAGGCCAGGAGTTTGACACCAACCTGGGCAAGGTAGTGAGACCCCCTCTCTACAAAAAATAAAAATTAGCTGGGCATGGTGGCACAAGCCTGCAGTCCCAACTACTTGGGAAGTCAAGGTGGGTGGACTCCTTGAGCCCAGGAGTTTGAGGCAGTGATGAACTATGACCTCACCACTGCACTCCAGTCTAGGCAACAGAGCAAGATCCTGTCTCCAAAATATATACGTATATATAAATATTTATAATACATTATCATATATTATCATATATAAATATATTATAAAACATATAAATCTATATAAAAGTATATATATTTTTGGGTAAAAGATGATTTCTTCTTGTTATTTTGTGGTTCCATTTGTCAACTTTTGACTTTCTTGTAATTTATTTTGGTATGAGGTGCGAAGCATTAACTGATTTTATTGTATTCCACATTATTTGCTCTCTGTCCCCAAACTATTACTTAATAACATATCCTTTCCTGCCAGGCACAGTGGCTCTTGCCTGTAATCCCAGCACTTTGCGAGGTCAAGGCAGGAGGACTGCTTGAGGCCAGGAGTTGGAGACAAACCTGGGCAACATAGGTAGATTTCATCTCTACTAAAACCAGAAAAACAAAACAAAACAAAACAAAAAAACCAGCTGAATGTAGTGGTGTGCACCTGTAGTACCAGCTACTTGGGAGGCTGTGGCAGGAGGATTGCTTGAGCCCAGGAATCTGAGGCTGCAGTAAGCTGTGATTGCACCACTGCATTTTAGCCTGGGTGAGAGAATGAGATCCTGTCTCATTAAAAAAAAAAAAAAGATATAATAATAACTTGTATTAACCCACTGGTTTGAAATGCCCCTTTTACCATATATAAAAGTTCATTATTTATTTGGATCTACTTCTGCATTTTTTGCTTTGTACCATTGACCTGCCTGTTTATGAGATGTGCTAGTACTATATAGTTTTATTAATTACAGACATAATATTTTAATATCTTCAGGCTAACCACACTGATACGGTGAGGCTTTGTGTCCCCACCCAAATCTCATCTTGAACTGTAATCTCCGTAATCCCCATAATCCCCACGTGTCAAAGGAGAGACCAGGTGGTGATAATTGAAGCATGGGGCCAGATTCCCCCATGCTGTTCTGGTGATAGTGAGTGAGTTCTCATGAGATCTGATGGTTTTATAAGGGGCTCTTCCTCCTTCACTTGGCACTTCTTCTTGCTGCCACCTTGTGAAAAAGGTGCCTTGCTTCCCCTTCATCTTCTGCCATGATTGTAAGTTTCCTGAAACCTCCCAAGCTATGCTGAACTGTCAGCCAATTAAACCTCTTTCCTTTATAAATTACCCAGTCTTGGGCAGTTCTTTATAGCAGTATGAAAACAGACTAATGCATACCCCCCTACTAATCTTTTTAAAAAATGTCTTGGTTATTACTGCTTGTTAAGTTTTCCATATAAATTTTAGAACCAGGCTATTCTATTAATATTTTTATTGGGACCCGCATTATGTAGATAAACTTGGTGAGGTTTGATATTTTTATAGTATTAAGTCATCTTATCCAAGAACATGGTATGCCATTCCTGCTGCTGAAAGTTTTGGTTTTTCAGTAGTCTTTTAAAGACTTCTTTATATAAATTGTACTCATGCCAACCTTACTCCTTGGTATTTTATATATTTTGTAGCTATTATGTGAAGCCTTTTCTTCCATTCTGTCTTCTAACTGGTTATTGCATGAATATACAGAGGCTACTGATTTCTGGACAGTAGTTTATACCCAGCTACCTTCCTAAACCTTTGTACTATTTGTCACAGTTTTTCAGGTGGTTCTTCTTGGTTTTAGGATTTCCATGCTTGTCTTAGTCCCACAGTTAAATAATGCTCATTGCCAGTTCTCTTGTGTACCTTCTTTCACTTATCTCTTGGTTGCACTGTTTCTGAAACTTGGTGTTTAAAAAAAATGGATAATTCAGTGCTATCACCAGAGCTTCTAATTTAATTCATATGGGCTGCTGTGGTCTGAGCCTACAGCTTCATAAAGGATCTCAGTGATTTCATGGAGTAACATCAGATGTAAGACATTGTCTTCAATGGTTTATTCAAGAAGGAATTATGGGGATGATATTCCTGAATCTTTGCATTTTTAAAAAATGGAATTTCATTTTCTTACATATCCTTCTAGGGAAATTATATGCCTATATAAACAAATATATATTTTTCCTCTTTTATGTTTGAATGACAGCTTGAAGGGTGAACAATTCTGTCACACTTTCCTTAAGGCTTTGTAGGCATTGCTGTAACTTTCTTCTACTAGTGAACATTGCTGCAGAGAAATCTGAGGTCAGGTTGGATATTTTCCCATTTGATCTTGATTTTTTTTTTTTTTTGGCCTACCTTTTCAAGAAACTCTTCATGATGGCCATCTGAAAACTGTACTAGACTATGTTTCAATACTACTGGACTATCTCTATGTTTTCTGGGGCATGGTGGAGATTTGACTCTTCTTTATGGAACGCTTTATTCATTCATATGTAAAAATATTCATTGTTTTATTTATTTTGGTTTTCCTCTTAGAAGACTCCAATTTTACATATGTTGCTTTTGCCTATCTTCCATGTCACTCTGCTAAATTTTTTTCCTCCCTTTATTTCTGTTTCACTTTGCTCATGTTTCCTGTTTCTGTCTTTGCTCCCCCGCCTGGCTGCTGGGTGCCTCCTCACATTTGACCTGATTCTGTGATTCTTCATCCTACCTCAGCTCCACTGTAACTGAAACTAAAATGGTGCAGGGAATGCTCCCTGCCACTGCCAGTCTTTTGCACCACTGCAAACAAGGGTTTGGGGTTTCTTCCTAGAAAATGCCCCTTCATGGATAAATTTACTTTGATGAAGATGAAAATCTTAGAATAGTGGTTTTCTGTGACTAATTATGTTATCTTTGTAACACTGTAAAATTCCACAGAATGTTCCATTATGTTATTGGACTTCCATTTACATATAAGTTCAGTAATGTTTTTAGAATCAATTACATTTTATTAATCACAAATAGCACTTACAAATGTTTAAAAAGTAAAAATACATACTGGTACAAGGCACATTTAATTTTAGTCTAGCTCTCTGAAGTGAACTGCATACTCTTCTGATTATATATTTTGCCCCTTTAAATTTGCTTTTGTTTATATTGCATAATAAATTAATTTCTATTGTGATAGTCTATGTGTAATTTATGAATAAATAATCATATTTATTTATTGAATCATGTGGATATTCCATCAAAAATTTGGTCTCTGCCCTAGACAATGCTTAGTGTGTATGCAGGAATACCAGGCACCGTGTTCTCAAGAGAGCTCAGGCCACAGCCAAGAACCACTGCCTGGAAATTTAGACAAAACCCTGCCTATACAGTTTCTCTGTAAATACTCGTTAATTTACCTACCTCAGCAAGTATTTAGATAGATATAATAAACCACATATTTCACAAATTTGGCAAAAACACATACATATGATTTGGATAAACAAAATACTCAAATATCTTTAAAGTCACGCCCCACTCCTGCCCAGTATAATAGCTTTTGACATTTTCTTTAATTTTTCTCACCATAATCCTGAATGGCATAAGATGATGACTATAATCCCAAATAACCAAAGAGAAATTCTATACACAGCACTGATTTACGGATTTGCATAGGCAATCTTGGTTGTGTTTTGATTTAGCTTTTAAAATACATATATGCATTGCGACCAATATATATATATGTGTGTTACATATGTAATTCCTATCAGGAAACACCCCTTACCTTCCATTCACCAATTATAGTTTCCAGAAGTTAAGGTCAAAACCAAAATGAAACAAAATGAAAATAATCCCAATGAAAAGACTGACAGTTGATTCAGGGAATCGGTCTCAGACTGGGAACAAGTAACTCACATTTCAGAAAATAAGGGTAAACCAGAAAGTGAAGTCTACTCTGTTTGTGGGATTATGAGTCTTCTTCATCAGCAGCCTAATATGAAATAAAGCAGTATTTCTCAGTATTTCTCTTGTTTTGTCTTTAATTATCTCCTTTGAGGGTTAACATCGCTGGGCTTTTCCCCTTTTGTTCACGTGGTTGGGTTTCAGTCAACACTGGCCTGTCGTGTTGTCTTCTACAGAGAATACAGAGAACTGGTTTGGGTTATATCGTATTAGGGAGTTAAAAAGATGTCCTATGTATATCCAATCACAAAACGAGTACCCAAATCAGATTTAATGGATTCAGGAGATTTGGTCAGTCTTCCCCACATGCTATTTAACTCGCTTCAAAGATGACGGATTTGTAGCTAATTTTCACATCAACAGGAACTTCACTTAGCACTCAACAATGTGCGATTTTAGAGTCATCTATACTGCCACCATAAATTCCATTTCTTAGAAAAATTACAAATGCGAATCCTTTTATAAATGCAGTTTCTCTCCATTAAAAGATGAATGATGGCTGGGTGCAGTGGCTCACGCCTGTAATCCCAGTACTGTGGGAGGCTGAGGTGGGTGGATCATTTGAGGTCAGGAGTTCGAGACCAGCCTGGCAAACATGGTGAAACCCCGTCTTTACAAAAAATACAAAAATTAGCTGGGCATGGTGATGCATGCCTGTAATTGCAGCTATTTAGGAGGCTGAGGCATGAGAATCACTTGAATCTGAGAGGTGGAGGCTGCAGTGAGCTGAGATCACACACTTTAGCCTGGGCAACAGGGCAAGACTCTGTCTCAACAAACAAACAAAAAGCTGTGTGACACTGAGAAGGCAAGGCTTACCTTGAGTCTTCTTAAATGACACACAGACTGAAGTAAATGTAACTTCTTATTATACAATTGTGATGTCTGATTGTTCTGCCCTAGAATGGTAAATCCTATGGAGATCTGTGCATAAGAATACGTTTTTCAGTCATAGAGGTGCCCAAGCCCTATGGAAGAGATCTAGGAGGCAGTCTCTGAGTATGAGGCTCTCGTGAGTGACTCTCCCAGAGGGACGGCGTCTCAAAGCCACTGTCTGCTGCTTTTCAAATTGAGTGACTCACACTGCAAAATAATGACTAACATTTAAAAATGCTTTTTGTGTGCCAGATACCTGTAATTTAAAAAATGTTGTTACCAGTAAACACTGAAAACCAACTAAATATCTAAAATCATTAGACTGATGTTGATAGTGCACTGATGTAGATCACAGAGATGTGGATAACAGAACTGCGTTTGGGCCAACACAGCTTTACTCAATCAGCTTCTCTCTGGAGTTAACGCTTTTACTTCCACTGTGAGTCACAGGCATTCACTGATTTCCCAGAATTGTTTGGTTGCTTTTATTATGAATGTGTAAATGATCTCTGCAATCAACAGACATGCCTTGCTGAAGTTAAAGAGCCACAGATTGTAAGAACCTGCTGAGTGAAGTAACTAGAGAGTAAGAAGGGGGTGTGGGGCTGAGAGGGCTGAGGACAGGGGTGTATGGAATCAGCCTGCCCCACCTGCTGCCAGGAGACTTGGGAGCAAGCCGGAGTCCTGGCAAAGCAGTGGTATAACCTTGGGCCAGTCACAGACGCATCTGAATCTCATTTTCAAATAACGGAAATGAGATAGAAATAATTTCCTTATGATTGTCCTATTTAAGGTTATTAAACTTGGAAAGCACTTAGCAACTGTCCCTGTTGATCTCAGCAGACAGCCCAGTGATGCCTTTTTAATGTGTGATCTTTCATGGAGTCAAATCCTGGCAGATAACAGCTGCTCTCCATCCAGCCCCAAGCAGCACCCCTACCTCCCCAGCCCATCTAAATGAAGGGACAGCCTCTGCCATGCCTGCCCTGAGAATGTGCCCGTTAATAAACACCACCAAGTCCGGCACACCCACATGGCAGCCACAGGCCGAGTGACAAAATCCAAAGGAATGAGGTGACGAGTGAATCTAAAACAAAAAGCCCGGCTCAGAGCTATTTCCAGACAGACAGCGTCTGAAGGCCACTCCTCTGGAGAAGGCCCATGCCCTAGGCTGGCAGAGCTGCAGTGTGAGTTCCTAGTGGCTGATTGGAGCCTGGGCACAGCCAGCTGTTCCTCCTTCTGCAGAAGACATGGTCAGCTGCATAGGAATGTGAGCTCCAAGACGGTCCTGAGTGGTAGGCAGGGCCTGGGGAGATGAGGCCATCCTCCCACTCCTCCAGGGCTCCTGCTCCAACAGGGAGTGAACGTGGCTGGAAGCTGGCAACCTGTCATCTGCTGGAGTCGCTTTTATGGCCCCTAACTTGGGGCAAACCCATAAGTAGAGCAGAGACTCCCTGGGCCACCTAGGGAGTCAGCTCCGATGAGGTCACCAAGTCTAGAGTAAAATGCTTTCAAGTTCCCAAATTATGACACGACCTGAACAGATGACACTGCCAGTGACACAGCTCCAACACTTCAATTGCTCTTTTCACAGTGAAATGGGGGCAGCTGGCAGGGGACAGCGAGACTGTGGGCAAGAATCAAGCAGGGCTACAGGGAAGCAGGAGTGTGTGTGTGTGTGTGCGTGTGTGTGTGTGTGTGTGTGCATGCGTGTGTGTGCGTGTATGTGAACAGCTTTACTGAGGTATAATTTACATACCATAAAATTCATCCACTTTAAGTGCATAATGAAAAGATTTTTAGTGTACTTACTGAGCAGTACAACCATCACCATCATCTAATTTTAGAATATTCCATCACCCAAAGGTCTCTGTTTTATGTAATCTGTTGTGTGGTCTGTTTTGCAGAATTGCTCCCTGGAAGTACTTTCAGCCTTGTCTAAAATGTGTACTGTATCAAGAGTTTGCTGGAGTTTTTTGCAGCCTCCAAGTTCATGGTGAAGTAGCCAAAAACAATTGCTTTCTTTTCTTAACCGTGTAACATTTCCACATGTCTGGCTCTTGATCTCCTGTACAGCATGACTTCTTCACAGCACGACTCCTCCCTTCTCTCCTTTCACATTGTTTTTTCTGGTCCCCGCTCCTCACCCTCATCTCCCATCTGGCACTGACTCTCCTTTCCACCTTGTCTCTACAGCTCAACACTGCCTCAGTTTCCTGCTCTTCCCTCAACCCTTAAAAAATTGTACAATAACATGAAATTAGCCATTTCAAATATTTTTAAGTGTATGATTCAGTGGCATTAAGTACATTCACATTGTTGTACAAACTTCACCACCATCCATCTCCGGAACTTCTTCATCTTCCTCAGACTGAAACTCTGTCCCTATAAAACACTAATTTCCCATCCTCCCTACCCTCAGCCCCCCGCACTCACCAGTCTACTTTCTGTCTCTGTGAAATTGACTACCGTAGGGTCCTCCTGTAAGTAGAATCATATAGTATTTTGTAATTAGCTTATTTCAGGTAGCACGATGCTCTCAGAGTTGTAGCATGTGTCAGAATTTCCTTTCTTTTAAAATAATGTTCCATTGTGTGTATATACTACATTTTGTTTATCCATGTATCCAGAGTGTCACCACTGGATACATATCCGAATTGATGTGTATCCAGTGATGACACTCTGGATACATGGATAAACAAAATCTGAATTGTTTCACAGTCTGAAACAATTGTTTGAAATCTGAAGTTGTTTAACAATTCACAATCTGACTTGTCATCACTGGATACACAAATAAACAAAATCTGCATATTTTACTTCTGGGCTACTGTGAATAATACTACTATGAATGTTGGATTATAAATATCTCCTTGAGACCCGGGTTTCAATTTTCCAAAAGAATTTACTTTTAGTAATTTTTAATTAAAAAATAAAATTATATATTTTTATGGTGTGCCACATAATGTCTTGATATATATCTATTATGGAATGGCTACATCAAGCTAATTGATGTGTATCATTTCATATGTTTATCTTTTTTGTGGTGAGAACATTCAAAATCTACTCTCAGTAAGTTTCAAGTCTACAAGTATAATAATGTCATAATTATTTAGTAATAGTAATTATTATTGTTAATTAATAACAAATTAATAACACTGCTGACATCTACCCAAGCCCCCTATGCCCCATTCTCTGACCTTTAGATCTCACACAGAAGTGAGATCACATGAGATTTGTCTTTCTGTGCCTGGTTTATTCCACATATCATGGTATCCTCCAGGTTCCTCCATGTTGTTGAAAATGACAGGCTTTCCTTCATGTTTAAGGCGGAATAGTACTCCATTGTGTCTTGATGCCATATTTTCTTTATCCATTCATCTGCTGTTAGACACTTAGGTTGATTCCATATCTTGGCTATTGTGAATAGTGCTGCAGGGAACATGGGAGTGTGGAAATATTTTCAACAGGCTGTGTACAGCAGCTCATGCCTGTAATCCCAGCACTTCGGGAGGCCAAGGCCGGGAGATCACTGGAGGTCAGGAGTTTGAGACCAGCCTGGCCAACATAGTGAAACTCCATCTCCACTAAAAATACAAAAATTAGCAGGAGGCTGAAACAGGAGAACTGCTTGAATCTGAGAGGCGAAGGTTGCAGTGAGCCGAGATTGCACCACTGCACTACAGCCTGGGCATCAGAGCAAGACTCTGGCTCAGACAAAAAAAAAAAAAAGGAAATATCTTCAACATACTCATGTCATAACCTTTGGAGATATATCCGGAAGTGAGATCGCTGTATCATGTGGTAGTTTTCTTTTTAATTTTCTGAGGAATTTCCATACTGTTTTCTATAATGGCTGTATTGATTTACATTCCCACCAACAGTGTACAATACTTTCCTTTTCTCCACATCTCCTGTGACACTTGTTATCTCTTGTCATTTTGATAATAGCCATTCTAACAGGTGTGAGATAATATCTCATTGTGATTTTAATTTGCATTTTCCTGAGGATTAATGATGTTAAGCATTTTTTTTTTTCACATATCTGGTGGCCATTTGCATGTCTTCTCTTGAAAAATGCCTGTTTGGGTCCTTTGCCTATTTTAAAATCAGGTTATTTGTTTCTTGCTATTAATTTGTTTGAAATTTCCTGTATATTTTGGATATTAACCCCTTACCAGATGTATGCGTACAAATATTTTCTCCCATTCAGTAGGTTGTCTTCTTGCTCTGCTGACTATTTCCTTTGCTGTGCAGAGGCTTTTTAGTTTAGTGCAATCCCATTTGCCTGTTTTTGCTTCTCTTGCCTGTACTTTTGAGATCATATCCAAAAAAATCATTGTTTTTGAGGCAATATCATGGAGATTTCCCTGTTTCCTTTGATTAGTTTTATAGTTTTGGGTCTTACATGTAAGTCTTTAATCCATTTTGAGTTGATTTTTGTATGTGGAATGAGATGAGGGTCTAATTTCATTCTTCTGCATGTGAATATCCAGTTTTCCCCAAAATCACTTATTGAAGAGATTATCCTTTCCCCATAGTATGTTCTTGGCATCTGTGTCAAAAAACAATTGACTGGAAATGCATGGATTTATTTCTGGGCTCTCTATTCTTCCACTGGTCCATGTGTTTCTTTTGATGCCAGTACCATCCTGTTTTGATGGTTATAGTTTTGCACTAGATTTTGGAATCAGATAGTATGATGTCTCCAGCTTTGTTCTTATTGCTCAAGATTGCTTTGACTATTTGGAGTCTTTTCTGATTTGGTATAAATTTTAAAGTTTTTTTCTATTTCTGTGAGCAATGTCATTGGAGTTTTGATAAGGATTGCACTGAATCTGTAGATCACTTTAGGTAATATGGACATTTTAACAATATTAATTCTTCCAATCCATGAACATGGGATATCTTTGCATTTTATTTGTGTCTCTTTCATTTTTTTTCATCAAGTTTTATAGTTCTTAGTGTACAGATCCTTCACCTCCTGGGTTAAATTTAATCTTAATATGCTTTATTTTTTGTAGCAATTGTAAATGGGATTCTTTTCTTTTTCTTTCTTTTTGGAGACAGGGTGTATTAGTCTGTTCTCACACTGCTATAAAGAATTACCTGGGACTGGGTAATTTATGAAGAAAAGAGGTTTAATTGATTCACAGTTCCACAGGGTATACAGGAAGCATGGCTGGTGAGGCCTCAGGAAACTTACAGTCACGTTGGAAGGGTGAAGGGGAAGCAAAAACCTTCTTCACATGGTGGCAGGAGAGAGAGAGTAAAGGGGGAAGTGCTACACACTTTTAAACAACCAGATCTCAGGAGAACTCACTATCACAAGAACAGAAAGGGAGAAATCTGCCCCCATGATCAAATTGCCTCCCATCAGTCTCCTCCCTCAACACTAAGATCATAATTCAATATGAGATTTGGGTGAGGACACAGGGCCAAACCACATGACAGGGTCTCGTTCTGTAGCCCAGGCTGGAGTGCAGTGGTATGATCACGGCTCACTGCAATCTCAACCTCCTGGGCTCAAGTAATCCTCTCTCCTTGGCCTCCTGAAATGCTAGGATTACAAGTGTGAGCCACTGTGCCCAGCCAAGATTGTTTCCGTGATTTCTTTTTTGGATAGTTTGTTGTTAGTATGTATGCTGCTATGAACACTGCTCTACAAGTATCTCTTTGAGACACTGCTTTCAGGTAATTTGGGTAAACACTCAGAAGTACAACTGCCAAATTACATGGGAATTCTATTTCACTTTTTTGAGGAATCGCCTCTTTTGCACCTACTCCAACCAGGTGCTTACCCCACTACTCCACTGAACCTGCTCTCACCAAGGTCGCTGTAACCTTTACATCCACTGGGCACTTCTCATCTCACTTGGCCTCTGGGACAATGTCCAGCTCCCTTTGCTGGTTCTGCATCTCAGTGACCTCTCAGCACTGACCCTGGTTCCCTTGGTGATCTCATCCAGCCTTGTTCACATCACTGACACACTGACAACTCCCGAATTTATATCTCTGGCTCAGATCTTGAATTCCAGACTCAAATCCAACTGCCTAGTTTATCTCTCCACTTGGATGTCAAATAGGAATTTGAAACGTAATGTGCAAGTCAGGGCTCTTAATTTCCTGACTTCTCTCCAGTCTTCTCCATCCAGAGAGTGGGGGCGCCACTGCTTTCCTGATGGACAAGTTTATGATGGAAAGAGCCGGCATCACCACCTGCACCCACTTTTCACTAAACATGGACAACCACCGAGGGCCTCCCAGTGCCACACAGCAGGAAGCACACAGCACCACCTAGGAGCAAAAGGTATGCCAGAATCTGATGGAGTCGCTGCAGCCGCACAGCCTAATGAGCCGCACAGCCTAATACAGCCGCAGGCAGTGCCTGAGCCCGTGAGCTAAAGCTGAGAGGCTGCCTGTGCAAAATACATGCCAGATTCCAAAGTCTTCATGCAATAAAAAGAATGTAACATATCTCATTAACAATTTTTTATATTGATTGCATGCTGAAATACTCTTTTGATACATCGAGTTTCATAAAACATATTACTAAAATTGATTTTACCCATTTCGCTTTTTAAAAATTTGGCTAATAATAAAATTTAAAATTACACATGCGGCTCATATTACATTTCTAACAGCACTGTCCTAGAGCTAATTTTCACTTACAGGAAATACAAGGAAGAGAGGAACAAGTGAAGTGACACTGGAAGGGAGCAAGCAGCTAGGCCGTAGGGTGCTCTACTGATCCAGTGCCTTGGTTTCCACAGCAGCATGGCCGGGAGGGGGCTTCCCAGATGGAAGGAGGTATAGGAGGCAGAACACCCAGACACCATGCATGGACTCTGTAGATCCTTATTCAAACCAACCAATTGTAATATGACACTTTTTGACATAATTGGAAAAAAGTTTATTATGTTTTAGGCATTAGGTGATACCAAGGAATTCGAGTTAATTTGATTAGATGTGAAAGCACTGTGTTTGTGTAGGAAAACGTGGCTGCTTTAGATATGGACACTGCCGAGTGACCCTGTACCTGGAATTTGCTTTAAAATACTATGAGCAAAGAAACCTAGAAAATGAAAGAGCCAGAGGAAGCAATATGGTAAAATCTTGTCGAATCTGGGTGACAGATATATGGGTGTTCTTTGTAGTCGCCTCTCTAATTTGGAGTATGTTTGACAATTTTTAAATGAACATTCATTTTTAAAACCTCCAACTTAAAAAGTACAATACATCTTGCATAAGTTAATATTAGTTTACACCTTAGGGGCTGTGAATGAGCCTCTGAACTCCCCTAATCAGAAATCCACAGCCCAGAGTAACCCGATATGCATTTCAAGGAGGACGTACGGGACAGAGGGCAGAGTGCCCAGCAGAGACAACCAGGTTTCCCCCAAGAACCTGACATTTACCCAGCTTCCCACACTGGCACAGGTCAAACCTCAACATCCACGCTGGTCACGCAGGGCAAAAACCTGGAACCATCTTTGATCCCTCTCTCTTTCTCCCATTTCACATCCAATCCATCAGCAAATCCCATAGGCTCTACTTGCAGAAGGCACGTAGAACGCAAGTACTTCTCGCTACCCCTGCAGCCCACAGCTCCACTCTGGTCTGGCAACGGTCTCCTCTCCCGCAGTCACGGTGCCAACATCCAGCCTGGTCTAAGGCTTCTGCTCTTGTCCCCGCTGGTCTGCTGCTCCTCCAGCCGGCCCTGCCCAGGCTGTGATGGTCATTCACACAGGACTCAGTGTGAAGGGTGCCCCCAGGGCTTCTGCAGTGTGCAACATGCCTGGTCATCCAGGGCTGTTCTCCACACAGTGCAATGAAGAATCCTCTTAACACAGGCCAGAGCAGCCAGAACTCCACCAGAGCTGTCCAACAGCCACCCCTCTCGCTAGGGGGAAAAACCAAGTTTACAGCTGCCTAGACAGCCCCAGGGAGTCTCGCCCTAACCTTTCTCTCCATCCTCATTTCTCCCCACTCTTCCTTCAGATCCTTCTGCTCAGCCACAGCAGCCCCCGTCCAGAAAGTCAGACAGGTCAGGCTGGCATCACTCTTCACCGTTGCACCTGCTGTCTGTCCCACTGCCATGAACATCACCTTTCCCAGAGCCCTCCCCTGGTGCCCCACGGACAGTAGCAACCTCCTTGCTTGCCCTCCTTACTCCTCTCTCCACCCCATTTCCTCTGCAGCCCTTTCCAGCACTTGGCAGGTTCCAGAGCTGTCTGTTGAGCCGTTTATCTTCAGGGTTACAGAGGGCGGGGACTTTGGTTTGTGCACTACAGTGTCCTCTGCACAGAGAATGTGCTAAGTAAAAATCTGCCCAATGGATGGATGGACACTTGAAAGAATGGCCTTTGAGATGAGGACTATGAGGCTGCAGTGTATTAGTACATGTTGGGAGTAATGAAAGAGTGCTTTGTTGAATCAGAGAAAAAGTGAATCCATGAATGAGCAGGTAAATGAACTCAGCCTGAGTGCGACAACCAAGGGCTGGTGAAGCTCGAACAGCACTGGCCCCTGTGGAGCTTCTGAACTGCGGCAGGGAGAGAGGAGGCAATGGGGCGAGCACTCGGGTGAGAAATGTGACATGTGGACATCCCTCACAGTCTGCATGGACAGCAACCGGGAAAAATCACCTTCTTAGAAAAACAAAACACCCATAAAAGGTATACTGGGTGTGCCCTCAGGCCTACCCACAATTGCCTCTCACATCACAGCGTTCTTTTGTTTTTTGAGACAGAATCTCACTTTGTTGCCCAGGCTGGAGTGCAACGGCACGATCTGGGCTCACTGCAACCTCCACCTCCTGAGCTCAAGCAATTCTTCTGCCTCAGCGTCCCGAGAGCTGGGATTACAAGTGCCCGCCATCATGCCTGGCAAATTTTTTGTATTTTTAGTAGAGACATGGTTTCACCATGTGGGCCAGGCTGGTCTCGAACTCCTGACCTCAGGTGTTCTGCCCACCCCAGCCTGCCAAAGTGCTGAGATTATAGGTGTGAGCCACCATGCCTGGTCTATAGTGTTCTTAGCTTGGCACAGCTGTGGGCAGGGAGGGGCTGTTCTGGGGCCAGGCTTTGACCCAGCCAGGTCGCAGCTAAGGGGGCTCTGAGGCTGGGGACACAGGAGCTTCCGAACCATGGCCCGGCACCTCCTCCAGCTCCAGGGATGGGCCAAGACCCAGGGCAGCCTCCATGCTAACCACAGATGCGAGGCAACGAAGGATGGTGACAAGGATGCCTCCTCTCATGCCAGCCATGCCTGCTTCTGGAATTCCTTCAGGGCAGCGAGAACAGTGGGACTGAAACATGCATTGCAATGTCACCCCAGAAAGGAAGCAGAGGGAAAACATCCTGAAAAGATGGGAGTCTCTTAGGAGCTTGAGAAAGTGAGGTGGGGCAATCAATCATTTTTCTTTCCCCCGGGGGCCCTGTCATCACTGCCTGCGTTGAGGGGGATGCTTGCCGCACGGTCACGCAGGCTCTGGCCTCCTTCCTGGGTCTAGGAGGCTTGGGCTGGGCTGGGGGCGGGTGGGGATAGTTTCTGGGAAGATGGTTTCAGTTGCTCATCACAGGCAAGAGACAAAGAAAAGTTGAGGTTATATGACTCCCCCAAGTTTGCAAAACAAACATCTGGACTGAGGTATCTTTTTTTCTTTTTGTAGAGATGGGATCTCACTACATTGACCAGGCTGGTCTTAAACTCCTGGCTTCAAGGGATCCTTCCACCTTGGCCTCCCAAAGTGCTGGGATTATAAGCAGGAGCCAACTGCGCCTGATTCTGAGGCAACTTGTTATACCAGATTACAATGAACACCCCGGACACTTGTAAAACAACACACTTTTGATGTGCGCCAAGTAATTTCAGCAAAGAACAATCCCTAAAATAGGGAAAGAGCAGGATTAGGGTGTCAGGAGAGAATCAGCAGTTGTCGGGAAAACACGCTCTGAGTCGCTGCTATTTTGAGGCTCCTGCGTCCTTAGAACACAGGTGCCCGGTTGGCTGCTAGGGGAAGGGCTGGGGCTCAGGGCTGCCTGGGTCCACCGCTGGCTGAGAAGCACTAAAGTCATTCAGATGGAACTTGAACGTGGAAACACATGAGTGGCGTGTCAGAACCCAAGTAAAGAAAGCAAAGCAAAGCAAAACCAAGCAAAGAGACCCGTGCGCTCACACGCTGCCTCTATTTCAGGTTCGAATGCCACTGTTGTCGGAAGCTGTACTCATTATCAGAGAAACGAATAAGTTCTTCCCCCAGATTTTGGAAAAATTCACACACAGATGTAGTCTCTGCTTCAAGAACGGTTTGAAACGCTGTCTTGCCAGCCGCCCCAACCTCTCATGGAAATACCATGAAGATATAAAGATGGCAAAACCCAGTACGCAGCAAGTACCCGGCCATGGGGTGGCAGGGTGAGACCCCACTCCTGCTCCCTCCACCCTGCTAGGGGGGCACCCATCTGAGGGAAGGGACACCCCCTTCTCTTTCAGCCCTGCACCTGTGGGTGGGCTCTTCTTCCCCTTTTCTGCTTTGCACAAAGTCCTTTACCTTGGCTAGAGGAGCCTGCCTGGCACCTTCCTACCAACTGTGCCTAGAAATGACATGCCACTTCTGGGCAGAAGTGTTAAGAGCCAGTGAATGAATCTGTGCTGACAGCAGAAGCCATGAAAGCCACGTCCCATTGGGCAGGGACTGAGAGACTCCAGTGAGCAGAGGCCCTGCAGACCCCCGATGGCCTCCAGTGTGCCCGAGACAGAAGCTGTGGTCACTGCAGGCCTCTGGGTCTTTAGAATGCTTGTTACAGCATCAGACTCGGCCTATCCTGACCAATGCAAAGGGTCTCAGATGCTAACATGAGAGAAAGGAGAATTCAAAGTGAAAAACTTCCGAGGAGGAAAAGGGAAGCAGAGGATGCTGAAGTGGGGAAGTTTACAAAAAGCCATCATGGTCAGGAGCCTTTATGAACAGAACATTACCGCAAATGTAGAAAGCAAAACTCTCAGAAGGAGAAATCAACAGAACAATACGGCAAGCAACCCCTTTCCATGCTTCAGTCTCTTCTGTTTTCCTATGGGAATAGTGATATCTGCCTGTCTGGGCTGCTCAGGCTGCTGTAACAAAACACTGCAGACTGGGTGGCTTCAACAACAGAAACGTGTCTTCTCAGAGCTTTGCAGACTGGGACATTCCAGACCAAAGTGCCAGCAAACTCCTGGCTTGCAGACCGCCACCTTCTTGCTGTGCGCACACGCGGCCCACACTTTGTGTGCGTACGGAGACAGTGAGCCCTCTGGCGTCTCTTCTTACGAGGACAATAATTCTGCTGGATCAGGGTACCCTCCTTATGGCCTCATTTAACCTTAATTACTTTCTTAGAGACCCCACCTCCAGATACAGCTACACTGGGGGCTAGGGCTTCAAAATACGAATGAGGAATTGAGGGGACAAACATTTACCCATTTAATGAGTTAAGGAAAAGGCTTCCATTATCCTCAGCAAACCAATGCAGAACGGGAAAACCAAACACCACGTGTTCTCACAGGCACACAGTGGGGCCCATGGGGGGATGGGGAGAGAGAGCATCAGGAAGAATAGCTCATGCTTGGCGGGCTTAATACCCAGGTGACAGGATGATCTGTGCAGCAAACCACCACGGCACGCGTTTACCTACATAACAGACCTGCACATCCTGCACATGTACGCCTGAACTTAAAGCTGAAGAAACAGAATATAATATATACATTAAAAAAATAAAAAGAAAGAAAGGAGAAAACAGTCAATTTTAATCTTCCCTAGTAACAATAATTGCTCCTGTCAACTAATCAGAATATTTCACGCTTATGTTTTTTTTTTTTAATTGTACTTTAGGTTCTGGGGTACATGTGCAGATCATGCAGGATTGTTGCATAGGCACACACATGGCAATGTGGTTTGCTGCCTCCATCCCCCTGTCACCTATATCTGGCATTTCTCCCCATGTTATCTCTCCCCAACCTCCCTATCCCCCACTGTCCCTCCCTTAGTTCCCCTAAACGGACCCCAGTGTGTGATGCTCCCCTCCCTGTGTCCATGTGTTCTCATTGTTCAACACCTGCCTACGAGTGAGAACATGTGGTGTCACATTTATGTTTTAAGTAAATATGTTCAGAATTTTTTTTTTGAGACGGAGTCTCACACAGTTGCCTGGGCTGGAGTACAGTGGTATGATCTCGGCTCACTGCAGCCTCTGCCTCCCGGGTTCAAGTGATTTTCTTGCCTCAGCCTCCCAAGTAGCTGGGATTACAGGCGTCCACCACCATGCCAGGCTAATTTTTTGTATTTTTAGTAGAGACGGGGTTTCACTATTTTGGCCAGGCTGGTCTCGAATTCCTGACCTCGTGATCCGCCCACCTCGGCCTCCCAAAGTGCTGGGATTATAGGTGTGAGCCACTGTGCCCGGCCGCAAACTTTTTTTTAAAAGAAAAATGAAAAAGGCTTAGACACATGGTGCATATTAACCCCTTCACTGCTGCTACCATGGTCTCTGTTGCTGTCTGTTGTTACCCAGAGTCCCCACAGTGAGGAACAGAGCTAAGGAAAAGAAAAAAAAAAAATGGCTGGGGACGGTGGCTCATGCCTGTGATCCCAGCACTTTGGAGGCCAAGGTGGGTGTATCATGGGGTCAGGAGATGGAGACCATCCTGGCCAACATGGTGAAACCCCATCTCTACTAAAAATATAAAAATTAGCTGGGCATGGTGCCACGCCTGTAGTCCCAGCTACTTGGGAGCCTGAGGCAGGAGAATCACTTGACCCAGGGAGATAAAAGTTGTAGTGAGCAGAGACTGTGCCACTGATCACTGGCCTGGAAAACAGAGTGGGACTCTGTCTCAAAATAAATCAATAAATAAAAATAAAAACATAAGAGAACCCCAAGTTGAGGCAGAGGTTGCAGTGAGCTGAGATGGTGCCACTGTACTCCAGCCTGGTGAAAGAGCGAGACTCCATCTCAAAAAAAAAAAAAAAAAAAAAGACAGAAAAATAGTTAACTTCTCATAGGAGTGGAGCAGCAGGCTGGAGCTTAGGGACAAGTCCATCTGCAGTGCTCCCAAGAACCTAGTGGGCAGGGCTTTGTATAGATTGAGCGTGGATGTTTTCTAGGGAAAGGTCACCATTCTCTGCAATCCAGACGGTTCGTCTTTCATAGTCTGGTCTGCATTTCTTTGATCTTTCTCGAATTCCATTGCTCACCACTGTTTAAGGTAATTCCTAAAAGGGAGTAACTGAGTAACATCATGAAGAGTGGCACTGAGTTAGGATGAAGGAAGTCATTCTTTCCATCCATCATAAAACCTTCATTCAAGTAATGATCTAGTATTTAGCCACCCCACCTCCCAAAAAACAAAGGTAACAGAATTATTTCCCAAGCATATCTTGTTTCCATACATGTCAGGCCCTAGAGCACAGAGAGAGCTCCTGCAGGAGCAGCTGCCCCCCGGCACCTCCCTTGTCGCCGCTGGCTCTGGTGACAGCAAGCAGGAGGAGAGGGGAGCAGTGTGGGGTGTCAGAGTCCATGTCCTCAGCAGTGAGCAGAACACTCACGAGTGTTTGTGAGACCCAGAGCCCAGCAGCATCTTGGCAGCAAGGAGTTGGGGGAACACAGCCAGGGGCACGGGGCTGAGCCACCACAACTCCAGGGCTTCCCAGTCCCTGCTTGCAAGTTCACTGTTGCACTGAATAACCTGCTTTTGATTTCCACACTAAAAGAAGAATGACCTATCTGTGGATGAATACTTCAGGGTGACGCAGGATGTCTGCAAAGTCTCTGAATATCTCTCTCCAAATTTACTAATGATGGTGATGGTTCTAACCTTAGGATCACTAATTCTTTGATCCTCCTCCTGCCAGGATGGGCAGCCTAAGTCCACTTCCCTGGATGTGGGCTGGACTTAGTGACTTGCTTCCAGAGTAGGGAGAGGGAGAAGCGGTAACTTTACAGAGGAGAAACCCACAGACACCACCTCAGCCTAGAGACTGAGGTCAGCATCCCCAGTGAGAAGCCACGTTGGTGTCATGAGTCCCCATAGCGTGTGAGGGAAAAGGCACTTCACCTGTGTGAGATTCTTCTCCCAAATCCAAGACCTCAGTCGAATCAGACAAATCCAAATTCTGCAAGATACCTAACAGCTACTCTTTAAAAGCACCAGGCCGGAAAGACAAGTAAATGGTAAGCAATCGTCAACGACTGAAGGAGTCAAAGGTGACCTGATGACAAAATGCAATGTGCATCCCAGATGATCCCAGAACAGAAAAGAGATGTTAGTGGGAAAACTGGGAAAATCCTGTTGTCAGTTAAAAAAAAAATTGCTGACAACAGGTTAGGCAGTCTCTTAAAGATCATTCTAGCTAAGCTTTACGGGTTCACAAACACATCTCCAACACTGACTCATTTTTATTTCCATCGGAATTCTCCAGCCTGCCACCCGCCTCTAACCCATGAATGCCAGCGTAGCTCTCCTCCAAAGGCTTTCAGTTACTTCTGGGGTGCCCAGGGCTCTTGAGAAGCATGGCACTTAGGTAAGGTTAAGGTCAGGCAAAGGCGGCTATTTATTGCACCTGGCAGGGTGTATTAATACACCTAAATTCCTCTGGCCCAATCCTGCCCCAACAGGGAAGCCACACAGGAGAATGTTCTACAAACCTTGGTCCAAGTGACTTCAGCCCCTGGGAGTGAGCCACCAACCTAGTAGAGTTTTCCTGGACACAGTGATTGCCTTTTTAGGGAGAGCGAGCTCATCGCGCCGGCAATGTGCAATGCGACCCGATCGTACAGGACGCCCAATGAGGCCAAAGCCCCATCACCAGGATCATTCAGAAGATTTTTTCCAGGTGCATACATTACAATAAAAGCCAACGGAGAAACACGAGGGAGGAAAAGCCATAAAAACGAGGAGCTGGAAAGAGGGAAACACTGTAAGAGTAAACAGGAAAAGGATTTAGTTTCTCGCTTTAACTCTCCCTTTTATATCTTATTACATGAAAGGGGGTAAGGTCGCAAACCACCCTGGCCAGAGTGAAGTGGAATCAAAATGAACATTTCTGAGAATCCACATCTGGCCAGCTTAAATCCTGCTTCCCTAAACTTTCATTTATATATAAGTGACTTCTGACAAGCCTTTTCAAATCTTGTTCTAGTTTGAAAAGAATCAGAATTTCCAAAAGTTACGTGAAGTCAGGCTAAGTCCATTCATTCATTCATTCGTTCGTTCCTTTATTCCTTCACTCACTCACTTTTCTGCCGCTAAACCCTAGTGATCCAGGGTCTGCTGTGTGCCAAGTGCAGACCCACAGGGCTGGGGACCCTGGCCAGGCTCTCCCCTGGGAGGAAGGAGGGAGGCCTGTGAGAGGGGGCAGATCCTCAGCAGGCAGCTTCGCCCAGCAGGAAGGTCACAGCAACACTAACAGTAATGACTCCGGTCATTTGCTCTTCAGCCATCTGAGCAGGGAAAAGCCACCCTCTGCTCATCAGGAACATCAGAGTAAATGCATTCTCCCGCCTCTACAGCCAGATATACCAACGGCATCCGCCTACCAAAGGCAGAACTTCTGAAGGTGATGGTGCACCAGAATTGTCCGGGTGTGTCAGAAGCCCAGATGGCTGGGTGCCACCTCTAGAGGTTCAAGGTCAGTAGCACAGGTGGTGCCCAAGATCCCGCATTTCTAGCAAATTCTGAGTGGTGTAGATCTCCTCTAATTGGAGAAGAAAGCAACAGCAGTGCCAAAAGAGGTGTAGCGAGTGCGCGGTGGCCCTCCAGCCCAGGAGCACACTGCTCCATGTTCAGAAGCAGCTACAGACGAGCGTGCAACATCTGAGTGTAAGAATTTATTTTAAACTTTGCCGACAATAACGTCACCACTGTCTCACAGCTGCAGAGCCCTTTATGCTTTCTGTGCATCATCTCCAGTGTTTTCTCACTGGGACCTTAAGCGAACTCTGTGAGGCTAGCAGGTGGATTTATCCCACCTTATAGAGAGGTGGTGACATGCAGGTGCACTTGCCTCTGTGACCCTTCCTCACCTCTCTGGATAGCCTGGAGCTGGTGTAGGAGTTCAGACCTTGCAACCTGGAGCCTGGAATCAAAAATCTAGAGTTCAGAACCTGAAACCTGGAGCCTAGAACCTGGAACTGGGAACCCTTGACCTAAAACCTGACATCTGGAACCTGAAACCCTTAGCCTAGATCCTGAAACATGGAACTTAGAACCTGAAACCTGGAGCCTGGAACCTGGAATCTGAAACTAGAACCTGGAACCTAAAACCCTTAGCCTAGATCCTGAAACATGAAGCTTAGAACCTGAAGCCTGGAGCCTGGAACCTGGAACTGGGAACCCTTAGCCTATAGCCTGGAGCCTGGAACCTGAAACCTAAAACATAAAACCCTTAGCCTGGAACCTGGAACCAAAACCCTTAGCCTAGAACCTGAAACATGGAACCTAGAACCTGAAGCCTGGAATCTGGACCCTAGTACCCTAGAGCCTGGAACCTGGAACCTGAAGCCTGAAGCCTGGAGTCTGGAGTCTGGAGCCTAGAACCTGGAACAAAAACCCTTAGCCTAGAACCTGGAACATGGAACCTAGGACCTAGAGCCTGGAACCTAGAACTGGGAGGTCTTATCCTAGAGTCTGGAACTGGGAACCCTTAACCTAGAACCTGGAACCTGGAACCTGGAACCTGGAACCAAAAACCTTAGCCTAGAACCTGGGACTGGGAACCTGAGGCCTGGAGCCTGGAGCCTGGAGCCTGGTGTGGAGCCTAGAACCTGGAGTGAAGCTGGGGGCGGAAGCCAGGCCTCAACCTCTGAGTCTGAAAGTCTTTGAGCACAGGCAGCAGATGGGGGGAACTGCACACCTGTGGTCCGTGGCCAGCACGATTCCCTGAAGGCTCATCCTAAGCCTCGTGTCTGCAGTGCCTCAAACGCTCCTCACAACCATCCAATATCGCCAACCCCTTGCCAGTTGGAAACACGGAGACTCAGAGATGCCTGCTGCATATCTGAGGAGGGCTCCCAACCACAGCACCCAAGCCTGACCCTGTACACTGCACTCTCCTTTGGTCTCCTAAAGACTCTGTCATGGGTGTGCGAAGTGTCTGTAGTCATGGGAGCTAGGAGGAAAACTTCACACCAGGAGAAACCCCAAAGCAGCTACTCACCGTGGAGTTCAGTGTGGCACCCAGGGGCAACCGAGGCTTCTGGGTAGTGCTGGTCTCCTGCTGATGAAGTTCTGACTAGAATAAAAATGCTACCTTTTCATCTCTTCTGGTAACTGACCAGCCTGTCAGCAGTTAGAATGGGTTATCAATGAAACCCACTTTACATAATTCACGCATGAACTTTGACAGAGGCAGTTTAAACTACTTGGACAAAAACCACCACATTCAAAAGCTTTCAAACTAATAAGACAATATTAACAATCACCAAACTAAATAGGAATTCCCATTTGTGGTTTGACTTCCCTTCTCCTAGCAGGGGGTTCCTCAGTAACTTCTGTGTGCCAGCAGCCATGCCGGGCACTGGAGGTCTACCTGCGACAGGGCTGGTGTGGCTTCCAGAGGGCAGGTGGTCTAGCTGGGGGAGAAGAGAGGAAATGACAGCTGCTCCAATAGGTGAGACCAGGAGGAGCTGGAGGAACACCTGGCAAGGAGGCAGCTGACACCTCAGGGAGTGGGGAGCGCTGGCCAGGTGAGGCTGGAGGGAGCTGAGTGCTTGCGGAGGGGGAATGGCCTGGACAACTGACATCACTGTAGAAGGCCTCTTAGTCACCATGGCTTCCCTTCTACGGAAGAGGAAATGGATGCTCAAGGTGGGTAAAAACACATGTCACAGACACAGCTAGCAGCAGAGCTGGGCTCCACTGAGATGTTTCCTGAAGAAAAGCCTCACTCACCCCCAAACCCTGCAAGAGCCCAAGAAAGGAAGCACACAGCCATCTAAGATGATGCCTAGGAAGCCCCCCAAGGGTCAGGAGTATCCTTACTTGAAATAACTCAAAAAACTTAAAAGCAGCATACAAAACTATACAATATATTGTGCATATTATATTTTAACCTGGTATACTTTACTATATTTTAAAAAATCATATTTAAAAAACAAGTTACTGATAATACAGAGTGCAACCTGTCGATCTGCGAGGAAGTCCTCCCAGCACACGTATATTCAGTGTAACTTATCAACTATCATGCCCTACATAGGGAAAATCGGAAGAGATATTTGGGAAAGAAAAATAAATTAAAATTTTAACACTAATCACAAAATTAGAAATCCAAAGAGAAAAGACTGAATAAGCCCTAAACCAAAAGGAACACTATTTTTTTTTTTTGGAGACAGAGTCTTAACTCTGTTGCCCAGGCAGAAGTGCAATGGCACAATCTTAGCTCACTGCAACCTCTGCCTCCCGGGTTCAAGTGATTCTCTTACCTCAACCTCCTGAGTAGCTGGGATTATAGGAATCTGCCAACATGCCTGGCTAATTTTTGTATTTTTAGTAGAGATGGGGTTTCACCGTGTTGGCCAGGGTGGTCTTGAACTCCTGACCTCAGGTGATCTGTCCACCTCGGCCTCCCAAAGTGCTGGGATTACAGGTGTGAGCAACCGTACCTGGCCTTTTTTTTTTTTTTTAAATAGAGACAGGTTTTTGCTATGTTGCCCAGGCTGTTCTCAAACTCCTAGGCTCAAGCGATCCTCCTGCCTCAGCTTCCCAAAGGGCTAAATACTATTTTTTAAAAGAATATTATTTATTAAACCTAAAGGAATATTAAATCTGAATTTTCAATTAATGAGAGGGACTGTGTATGTGTGTATTTTCCTTTGCAAATTGTACATAAAAACAGAAGCAAGAGGTAGAAACCAGAGATGAATATGCTGGAACATTTGCATGGCTAATGGTCCCTTCCTGTCCCATCCCAGCAGGCTGAGATGCACGCCTTTGGGCCAAGGGAAAAGAGAGCCCTAGGGTTGGAAGGGGGAGTCTTTGGATAGACACTGCAGGTTCTCAGGGTTCTCTCACTGGGAACAGGAGTGGAGGGGCGAGGGCTGCACAGTACTTTCTGGAGATCAATTCAGAAGTGGTGAGGAGAGTGTCACGCAGAGAACTGCAGAGACCCACGGCTGACGTAGCAGGGGTTCTGCACAAGACAATGATCTGGCCATCTATTTTAAGCAGTTCAGCAATGTCCTTTTGCAGGAGCTATGGGGACAGTTTTAATCCTGTGGAAATGTGGCAGTCACTGATCTGGTCGTCCAACACCCAGTCCCCCTTCTCATCTTGGGGGTGGTCCTGGGGGGGTGAAGGATGAATGGGTCTCCAGTCCCACCCCCACAGGTGAGACTGAAGATGCGGGTCTTCCCTGTCCTTTCTCCATCAGCCACACCTGGATTGTGAGTGATCTGAAGACGCAGACAAAAGGTGCGCACTGGATGTGCCGGCACCTAGATCTCGGACTTCTTGCCTCCAGCATGGGGGGGGAGATGAACTCCCACGAGAAAGCCTCCTGCCTGTAGTATCTTGTTAGAGATGGTCCCCCGCCCCGCCATCAGCGCGAGCATACTTCTGGAGCACAGCAAAGTGTGATCACATTGACAGCTGATGTCTCCATTCCCTGACCCCTAACATGGCTCCATCTCAGCTTCCAGGGTACATGGGCCCCTCCATACTAATTTCCAGGGGGTTTAAATGGAGGAAACACCAAGAATGCGGTGTGGTCAGCTAGGGCTCTTTGAGGACGGCAAACAGTTGTATCCACTGGCACACCTGGGGTTCTCTAGCTGAGGGGAGTGGTTCAGAGCTCAAGGTACACACTCAGCAGTGTGGCAGGGGAAACCTGAAACAGAGATCCTCAATCTGGTATCTTTTTCCCCATCTGACATTTGACAATGTCTGGAAGATGATGGTGGTCACAGCTGGGGAGTGGGGAGCAACTGGAGTCTACTGGACAGAAGCGAGGCATGCTGTTCAACATCCTATAATGCTCAAGTCCTCCCCTGGGTCAGAGAATTGCTCGGCCCTAAATGTCAGTAGTGCCCAGGCTGAGAAACTCTAACACAGGACAAAAGAAAGAAAACACTTCAGATACTGAAATGAAGAGGTGGAAAACCACGTAGCCATCACCTCATCTCAACTCTTGTGGCAACTCCTCTGGAGCTGGCTCTAGGCATGGGTTAAAAATAGGCAGGTGATTTAGTAGCTTCTAAGAGGTCAGATAAGCCCAAAGATAAACAGTGCAGAACAAGGCTGGGGTGAGGTGGCCCATTATTTCTGGGAAGCCAACCAAAGACCTGGGCACCAAGGCTAGGCAACTCGATGGCGAAGCGCCTTGAAAAATCTGATGGCATCTTACTGCCGATTCTCGAATTCAAGACCAAGAAGCAAAAGTGATTACTAACCATCTCAATGCCAAGAATGGTAACATGTTTTAAACTTATGAGAAGTCCCCTGGGACACTGACACTAAAGATACACATATTTACAGCGACAGCCATTTGTGAGTTCATTCTGAGTTCATTTAATCAGTCTTGAGGGCCGTCTGCGTCCCTCATAGGCATGGGAGATCGTCTTTCCTGTGTTTTTCCCACATGCTCCACCCAAGCCCCATCTCAGCCCTGGGACACATCCCAGCTAGTCAAGAAGCACCACTGCCTCCTTCTAGAGCAACCCAGGCACCTGAAGGGAGCAGACAACACCGCCACTTAGTTGGCATCTAGCAGGTGTCAGACAGCATGCCCCACAGTGTGTGGGCTCTAGCTCATTACCATGACTGCCCCACGTGACGGCATTCCTCTTGCACAGATAAAAGAAAGAAGACTGGGCTGCATTGAGTTGCCTACAGTCATATGACTTAAAAAGGCTGACCCACGGGTCCCTGAGGCCACAGTCCCACAAAGGTTCCAACCTGTAATCGATCAGTCCATCCATCAGTCCATCCATCAGTCCAGTCCACCTGCACCACCATTCATTCCCGCTCTATGAGTGACATACAGCCCCACATGTAAGTTGTCAATAAATATCCCGCATTGCAGAACATACCTCTATTACAGCGTATTTCCACAAGGGATAAATCCTTGCTCTGGAGCTGCACTGGCCAACACAGAGCCCTGAGACTTGTGTGGTCATTTACATTTCAATGATTGCCCTGAAGTTAATTTGACATGCAGGTCCTCAACTGCACTAACTACATTTCAAGTACTCAGTAACTCCGTAGGGCTAGTGGCTACCACCGTGTACTGCACAGATACAGAGCACAGAGTCCTGTAGATAGCACAGCTTTGGGTGATTTGAAAATATGCCAGGGGTAATTTAAAGCAGTATCTTAGGCCAGGGTTCCCCAACCCCCAGGGCACAGACTGGTACCAGTCCGTGGCCTATTAGGAACTGGGCCGCAGAGCAGGAGGGCGAGTGAGTAAAGCTTCATCTGTACTTACAGCCACTCCCCATCACTCACATTCCCTCCTGAGCTCCACTCTTGTCAGAAGACTGGCAGCATTAGATTCTCATAGGACCATGAACCCTACTGTGAACTGTGCATGTGAGGGACCTAGGCAGCATGCTCTTATGCCTGATGATCTGTCACTGTCTGCCATCAACCCTAGTTGGGACAGTGTAATTGCAGGGGAAAAAGCTCTGGGTTCGCACTGATTCTACTATACGGTGAGTTGTAGGATTATTTCATTATCTATTACAGTGTAATAATAATAGAAACAAAGTGAACAATAAACGTAACGTGCCTGAATCTCCCCAAACCACTGCCCACACCCTGGTCTGTGGAAAAACTGTCTTCCACAAAACTGGTCCCTGGTGCCAGAAAGGTTAGGGGCTGCTGTCTTAGGGAATCCAGGGTAGAGCCACACTAGCTGTTCGGTCAACATAGAAACCCTCACATCTTCCCAGATGCCCAAAGAAAGCAAAAAATAAAAATGAAGGAAATCAAGGACAATGATGGCAAGATTGATAAACCTACATGATGCAGGTTAAAAATACATGAACAAACGTAGATCTCCTGATTTCTTTATGTTTAAATGTGATCATGACCACTCTGTGATTTTTCATTCGCTCCCCAAGCCAAGAGTGGGCGGAGGGTTTGTAATTTAATACGCCGGCGGGGGCACTGACCGCTCTGGCTCCCAGACTTGCTGATCCAAGGCTTTACCTGCAGCCAAGGCCGTGTCACATTCTGCCTACCTAAACTCTCTGGGTGTTTTATTTGTTTTATGGAAAGTATATCTCAGATCTTAGAGAACTTTCCAAGTAAATAAATGAATTATTCCCCCTCAACCTTTTTTTTTTTTTTTTTTTTTTTGAGACAGAGTCTCGCTCTGTTTCCTAGGCTGGGGTGCCTTGGTGCAATCTTGGCTCACTGCAACCTCTGCCTCCCGGGTTCAAGCAATTCTCCTGTCTCAGCCTCCCAAGTACCTGGGATTACAGGTGCACACCACCACACGTGCCTAATTTTTGTATTTTTAGTCGAGACAAGGTTTCACCATATTGGTCAGGCTGGTCTTGAACTCCTGACCTGAGGTGATCCACCCGCCTTGGATTTCCAAAGTGCTGGGATTACAGGTGTGAGCCACTGTGCCCAGCCCAGTTTTTGGTGCCTGAAGCTATGAAAATCTCATTTTTTTTTTTACTGTATTTATTTGCTCACTTAATTTGACATTTTATTTCACTCTCAGTAAAAGAGTACCATAATGACAGGTTCCTTTGTTTGGGCTGTGTAGACACTAGAGGTTAGCCGTTCTTCCCTGGTGTATGCCTCAGATTAATTTTCAACTTTCTTTTCCAGCCCTACTAGTCCCTTAATCAAAAACAAAACTCCATCTGTAGGCACCCAATTAGAGAAGTCCGGTTTGTTAATATTAAGCAATATTAAGTGTTTCCTTCCAACACTGACATGGTGGTCGAGGGCACTCGCCTTGAAGGCAGGACACCGGGTTCAAATCAGAGCTCCGTGGTCCTGCCTGAGGACCCACTGTCCAGTATCAACACTTCAGCCTGTGTGGCTTCCTGTTCGCACTTCTGACATCCTCCTTCCTGGCCTTTGCTCAAATTGTAGTCACGATGTTTAGTGCCTCCCTCTAAAATATGCAAAGGTAGCTGAGGATCACCACACATCCAGGAAATAATCCAAGATCAAAGACAGAGGCCAAAAAACACAAAGGAGAAAAAGAAATAGGAAGAAACAGACCAAGATGCAGGCACAAAAAAAATTTCAGGAAACCCTCAAATTAAGTGAATTTGCTTCATATCCTTAGAGTAGTAAGAAAAGGTACTACATTGGTGAATTGAGAAAGGATGCTAAAAAGGAGAAATAAAGAACAATCAAACAAATCTTAGAAATTAAATATAAAACAGGTAAACTTAATAGAAGGAGTGGAAGGTGATATTGAAGAATCTTCCATGAGGTATTACCAAAAGACAAAAAAAAAGGAAAAGTGAAAAATAACTTGTTTCTCTGTTCTGTCTTACAGAAGTTACTGTTCATTCATTGAATGAACCCAATGAATGCTCCATAAGTGGAGGGAAAACCCAGAATTCTGAGAATAAAGAGAAGATCCTAAGTTTCCAAAGTTTTTCTTTTAAATATATATATATATATATATATATATATATATATATATATATATGCATTTTTTTTTTTTGAGACAAAGTCTTGCTCTGTCAACCCAAGCTGGAGTGCCAGGGTGTGATCTCAGCTCACTGCAACCTCTGTCCCATGGGCTCAAGTGATACCACCTCAGCCTCCCAACTAGCTGAGACCATAGGGAGAGGCCACCATGCTTGGCTAATTTTTGTATTTTTAGTAGAGAAAGGCTTTCACCATGTTGCCCAGACGGATCTTAAACTCCTGAGCTCAAGCAATCCACTCATTGGCCTCCCAAAGTGTTGGGATTACAGGCATGAGCTACTGTACCCAGTTACTTTTTCTTTTCTTTTTTTGTGGAGATGGGGTCTCACTATGTTGCCTAGGCTGGTCTTAAATGCCTAAGCTTAAGTGATGCTCCTGCCTCAGACTCCCAAATAGCTAGGACTACAGGCATGCACCACCATGCCCAGCTAAATTAAAAAAAAATTTTTTTAGAGGAGGGGTTCTACTTTGTTGCCCAAGTTGGACTTGAACTCATGGTCCCAAGCTATTCTTTCACTTTAGCCTCCTGAGTTTCTGGGATTACAGGTGTGAACCTTATGTCTCACTCCTCATTTTACTTTTTTTGATATTCATTAGTTTATTTTATTGACTAGGTAATACAGTTACATGGTTCAAATATCAACAGCATGAAGAGTGACATTTGACAATCTGCTCCCACCTCCATCCCCACACTCTTTTCATTGTGTTCTGCCAGTGATTTTTATGCAAATGCAGGCAAATTACAACCTTTCTCACACAAAGAACAGCACACTATTATACTATTTTTATTTTCTGCATATTACTTTATCCAGTTAACAATACTTACTGGAAATTATGTCAAAGAAGACACAGTGTTCTTCATCATTCTTTGGAAAATTGTTTTTAATCTAGAATTCTATATACAACCAAAGTATTAATCAAGTATAAAGGTAGAATAAAGACATTTTCAGACATGTGATTACTTAGAAAAGCCATTCTCGCTCAGAAAGCTACTGAAGGATGTGTTCCAGCAAAATAAGATAGTAATCCAAGAAAAAAGATAATATGAAATCCAGAAAATAGGGACCTAACAACAACAATAAAAAAGGGGTAAAAGGAATTCTCAGAATGGTGGCAGAGGGAATGGCAGGTGCAGGAAACCCTGAGGAGAACACCCAGACCAGACTCGATCTAGAGGTCAGAGGTCTCTAGTGGGTAGATTTCCATGGGAGAATAAAATGGAATTGATAGATTATCTGATTTGTTTAATTGCATAGAACATAACATTGTGATGGGTTCTGTTCAAGACTTTGTGGAGATATTAGATATCTAGATAGATAAGACAGATATGTAGACAGATGAGCAATGAAAAAGAAAATAAATCATTAACTCCAGAAGAAGCAGAAAGTTGCATCAGGAAAGAAAGATTATAGTACACTGCTTGACTCTGCAATGGACATTATTTACATAGCCTGCAACATCATCATCATCACCAGCATTTACTGAGCATTTACTATGTGACAGTCATTGTTCCGAGGTCTTTCTGTGAAATACCTCGTTTATGCTCATAACTGCCCTGGGTGAGGTATACTCCTAAAACTTTCCCATCTTACCTATGGGGGAATCTAAGGCACAAAGTTGATAACTAATTTGCCCTAGGTCATGTTTATAAGGGACAGAATGAGGATTTGAACCCAGGAAATCTGATTCTATCACCCATACTCTTAAGTAGTTGGTCCTGCCAGTGAATATTCATTTAGCCCCACCCTACAACAAACTATAGTGTGACACAGAGGAGGAAATTGGAAAGCCATCCTTCAAAGCAGGAGCCAGCTGATAGCATCTACAATTGATAAACTAACATGTAATACGTATGCATATTATTTATAAACAAGGAGATAATTACCAGATCATTTAGGGTCTCATAGGTCGTTTAAGGACTTGGCTTTTACAGAGTAATACAAGACACATTTGGAAAGTTTTAATCAGAGAAGTGACATGATCTGACATATTTTAAAAGGACCGCCCAGCTGCTGTGTGGGGAATGGCCTGAGAATAGGGGACCCAGGTAAAAACATACATTACTATGATGAAATAAAAATCAATTATTTAAAGATGAAAGGATGGAAAAAGATGAGAAACATAGTAAGGCAGAGACAGATATAGGACTCTCTCTCCTGAAATGTCACTCCTAGTGGCTCAGAGGTCGGTTGGGGACAATATGTGCCAGGTATGGGAAGAATGTAGCTTGCCTGCAGGACATGGCCCAAATGGGGTCTTGGAGGGAGCCGAGGGGCTGATCCAGGAAGCAGCCTCGGCCATGAACGAATAGCCCCTAATGAACAGGTGGCCCCAGCCATGTCCCATGCTGTCTCTGAGTCTTTTTTCTCTCTGTCAAACAGAGAGACTCTGAACCCTTTCCACAGGATTTAAACAAACTATAAGAGCGAAGCTTCCAGAGTACCTGGCACACCTTGGGTCTTAGAAGCAACTTCCGTTCGCCCCTCTCCTTTCCTGTCTCACATCCCGACAGTGCTCACAAGGGACACGCAGGGCTAGAAGCCAGGTCCCGGATTTCCCTCATCCACACCACCTCTCATGTCCTCCACACACACACATCCTAACCCTGAGTACTGGCTAACACGTGGCTCAAGAGTCACCCAGAAAAGGAAGAAGGGAGACAGCTGGCCCTCTGACAGAAATAGCTGTGGGGTGGGGCCCAGGGCCATCGGAGACCAGCAGGCCTGTCCACAGCTGAGTTTTCTGTGGACTCAGAAACCCAGAAGCATCTCTTGGGAATCACACAAACAGCCAAGGTCACAGGCGCAGTGTTTGCGCCCCCCAACAGCTCAGATTGTTGGTAAAAATCCGTCTGGAATGCCGCTCTTGTCACATTCCTAAAACCTTGCAGACGACCTGCCAAGATGGGTGTCTGGCTTAGGAGGATCCACGGCAGAAGGGCCCTCGGTGGCTCCACCGCAGCTGGGTTACACCTGGAGGCAGGATGTCATTGAGGCTGGACAGTCCTGGGTCCTGCTGGGCGCTGAACGCCCCTCACCTCTCCCTACTCCTGTGGAACAAAGGGGCAGGGCGTGGCCCCAATGGCAAACAGTGTCCGGCAGCGTCCAGTTACAGTGCGATCTGCTGGCCAGCCTCAGCAAAGCAAATTCATAGAGAAAAAAGTCATGAAATTCACTTTCAAATCAAGTGAAATAGGCTGTAGGGACAAGTCTGACATCTTGCTTGCGTGCAGGTGAATACCAGCCCCAGGGTCATCTCACCTGAGGGCAGGAGACTGCATTAGGGACCCAGAGTTGCATCTTGGCAGCCGGGCTCAGTCCTGAACTCTCCACTCCAGAGGGACTAGGTCAGGTTAGTGCTGGAGAGACGTGGGGTGAAGTTTCCACACTGAACCCCATTTCCAGGTTGTTCTGGAAAAGAACATGTGCACCCCACCACCAGCTTCATTCTCCAACAGCCTTGAGGAGGAGAGAGACAGGCTCCCTCCACACAGGTTAACATAGGAGGGCTCTTTGGGAAGGATGGGGAGAAAAGATGAATAAAAGGGGGATTTAGGATTAAAATATCCTATATTTATGAGCTACCCAAAATGATGAGCACAGCTTTATGTTGGGTTCCAAGAAGCAGAGCCCATGGCAGGACGGGATGGGAGCCCTGTCTCAGCAGGGGTCTGAGGGAGGTGGGCCGGTCAGGGAAGGGCTGGGCAGGGAGGCGGCCTCTGCAGGAGTCGGTCTCAGCCTGGCCTCGAGAGAGCTCTGGAGCCGGAAATGCATCACAGAGTTGGTTGCACCTTGAAACAAGGCTGGGGGACATTTTGTGTCTTCACAAAATGGTGACTTGACAGCTGCAGGCTGCCTTGGGGACAGCGTGACTCCTTCTCCGCAACTGGATGCCTTGGCCGCTGCTCAAGTGAAAGGCGGCGGCTGTGAGGCCTGAACAGCCAGTGCCTGCAGGCCCACAAGTCAACTTGGGGCCAGTGAAGGGGAGCCGGCTGGGGAGGCAGGGCACCCGCCATGGGTCACAGTAGGGCCAGATCCGAGAAGAGGCTGTGGACACAGTTATGTGTCCCACGAGGGGATAATCAGCTCAGCGCACGGTCACAAAGACCCATGGCGAGTTCCTAATGCAGCCTGCGCAAGTGACTGTCCCGTCGGGAAAGGTATTCTTCATTTGAGAGCAATACTTTGAATCACGTGGTGAGAGCAGCATCACTTTACTCAGCTGCAGAACGCTGAATGAGAAGTTTGGGATGCTATCAAAACGCACCGGCAGAATGTGAAACGCGGTCGGAGAGGAAAATCTGTCTGCGCTGGAAACACCCCGCCCCAGATGTGAGGGGCGCAGCTCATGCCTTTGGTGCTAATGAGCTTCTCCAGGTGCACACTGGAGACAACATCCTGCCTGAATTCCACTGCAACAAGAGAGTGCGAAATAACCGACTTGCCATAATGCATCTACAGCGTTTGCAGGTAACTGCCTTTACTAGACGCTTGCCTAGAGTTTAAACCATAACGTGGAAGCAGGACATTGCTTGTGGGAGCAGAAATGCATCCCTCCACAGGCCACCCCCACCACGAGTCCTGCTTCTACCCAGAAGAGCGCAAAGCCCTGTGCAGGGGAGCCCAGCTCTTGCCCTCGCTGCCGCGGAACAGGAACCCGCATCCCTGCCCGGTGATTCAGGCTTCCCAATGACCTCGGCCCAGAATTTTCCACTTATCCTCTAGAAGGCACGTTCTTGGGTGCCAGACCCAAGTGCCAGCACTTTCTTAAGGGCTCCCCAGTTTCCATTCAGGCTCCTGCACCTTCCCAAGTGTTTCAGGGAGGCCGGCTCTCCCCAGTGTCAGGACAAGCCTGACTGGTCGCAGGGTAGACCCACCCTCCTCGCCGGACTGAGCCCCTAAGTCCATGGTCCTTATCACAGAGCTTGGTGCAGAAGTGGCCAGGCAGTCACCCGGAGGTTTGCTGGGGAGACACTGCTAGTTCTCTGGAAAGAGCCACCAGAAGAGATGGTGTGTGGGCTCCAGAGGGGCAGCCTGGGAAAGCCAAGGCCAGCCGGCTTCCATGAAGCAAGTCAGCCTGAGGATGAGGCCACCTGCAGAGGATGGCCCGGCCCAGCCAGCTATGCGGGTGCTGTGGGAAAAAGAGGCCCCAGCCGCTGGTGAGGCTCACAGGGAATCCTGTCCTGCCTCCAAGCTTGCTGGGCTCTAGCCGATAGACTTCCCATTGTCAATGCCAGTCCAGTCAGGGTTTCTGTCACAGCAGCCAAACCATCTTGACTGGTAGATACATCCTTCAAGAACTCAAAATGCCGCTTCCTCCAGGAAGCCACTTATGAGTCCACAGGCTTCCTCTAATTCTCTCTCATGTTCAAACCTTCAGAGCACTGTCTATGCACTTTTTATATCAGATCCCTCCCTGTTGTCTGTTAGTATTATTGTTCTATAGGTGTCGATCCCTTTCTGACTCAACTCCTGGAGGGCAGGTCCTTGTCAGGTTCCTCCCTGACTCTCCAGTCTCCCCAGGACAGGAACTTGGATACCATGACTTGTATCTGTTGAGTCAATGAGTGAATAAGAAAGTACTGAACCTAAGGCAGTGTTGTGGATTTCCATGAGAACCCCAATGAATTCCAGGAATAGGTATTTGCCATTTGAATAGTGATTTTCATTTTCACAGTTGGGAGATAGAATTTAATTTGTACTAAAACATAAGATGTCACACTTGCTCCCTCCAACCCCATCAATCTGTGCTACTCAGTACTTATACCAGCTGCATCCATGGCTAGGTTTTACAGGGAGGGGTGTGTAAGGAGCTCTCATATTTACTGAATGCCTAGTGACATACTTTATGTTGCTACCTACTTTCGTTAATCCTGATAGCCAGGGGAGATTTCTTCTTCCCTGTTTTAGTGGTAAGAAACCAGAGGCTCAGAGGAGACTGAGTAACTCACCTTCCTAGGATGGCACAGCTGGCAAAGAACTATGTGGTTTCAAAGCCCAGCTCTGAGCCACAAGTCCATCTCTGTAACTTCAACAGCATCTCCCGGAGCAGGAGGCAGGACTTCAGGGCTCTCAACCCAAAGAGTGTTCCCTCGCCTTTCCTTTCAATCTATTTTATGAAAACCAGAAGATAGGTTGGGCGAGGTGGCTCACGCCTGTAATCTCAGCACTTTTGGAGGCTGAGGCGGGCAGATTACTTGAGGCCAGAAGTTCAAGACCAGCCTAGCCAACGTGGTGAAACCCTGTCTCTACCAAAAATACAAAAATTAGCCAGGCGTGGTGGTGTGAACCTGTAATTCCAGCTACTGGGGAGGCTGAGGCAGGAGGATTGCTAAAACACAGGAGGCGGAGGTTGCAGTGAGCCGAGATTGTTCCATTGCACTCCAGCCTGGGTGACAGAGTGAGACTGTGTCTCAAAAAAAAAAAACCATCAATGGATAAAAGGCAAACTTTGGGAACTCTCATTCTTCTCATTCTTCTGCCCCACAATCTCTGACAGCAAGACAAGGCTTGCAATTCACTGGTCACCTCTGGCCCTCACAAGAAACACTTGTTAGGCACTGTGGTCAAATGCATACATAAACGACTGTCTTCACAGGAGGGAGTTCTACTCAAGCTACTATATTTAGCAAATGTCTATATTTAGCCAAAGGTCCTTTAAATGCCTTGTACTTCTTTTGTTTATTAATTAATGTAACAGACGTTGAAGAACACCTAGCATGCGTCTGGCTCTGTGCTGACCTCTTGGGATACAAAAGATATTGCCTGTCTGGGTGTCACCTTCTACAAGTGAACAAATAAGAAGACATCCTGATGCCATGCGGGCAGCGAGAGCCGGTGGAGTGCTGTGGAGCCAGGGAGACTTAGTCCTGGTGTGATGTGAGAAGGCTGAGTTTGGAGGTCTCCTGGAGGTCACAGTGGGCTTCCAGGAATGAATAAGGCTTTGCCTGGAAAGGCCTTTTCTGTCTTACACAGAGAAAAACAGAAGTCTTGATTCACTCAATATTCGGCAAATACTGAGTGACTGCCACATGTCCATAAGAGCAAAATCAGGTATTTACAACTACAAACACCTAAGGACTGGCTACAGAGTAGACCCCCCAGAATATCTGACTGATGCAACCAGACACCACAGCCCAAATGGCTCAGAAGTGTTTCCTGTGGAAAGAATCACATATGGAATAGCTCGCCATCATACCCAACACGGAAGAAAACCTGTGAGGCAGGTTGCAATGCAGAGACTTTCTTTGCGTTCATACATCCACCTGGCACGCAGTTCAAACAGTACAAAGGGAACACTGTCAAAAATTAAGCTTCCTTTGTCCCCCTGGGTCCCCAACCTATTGGGTCCCCTTTTCCCAAGCTGCAGCTCTCTGTCCCTGGACGGCTTTCTGGATGTCACATACATTCTTTAGCCTTAAGATAGAACTCTTGCGGGAAATAAAAAAAAGCATTGTACAAATACCCACTCTAGCGCGCCTTCAATTTGCCACAGGTAAAGTTCATCACCAAACACGATCTTAGTTACAATCAACTCTGCCCAGGAAACTTTAATGAAGACCTTTCCGTGGCCTGGACCCGTTTCCGGGCTCGGTCCTGAAACAATTCACTGTGATCCCCGAGTTCATCTCTGAGCTGCACCTTGAGTGACATCGATGGATCCATGACAATGGTCACCGGAGCGACTCGGTCATTTCGGCAGGGCCATGTGGCCTCCGGGGACCGTCCCCTGCCTCCAGGACGGGCCTAAGCCCCTGCCCCCTCCCATGCGGCACAACGAAGAGGGGCGCTCGCCCCCGTCCGGCCAGCCCGGGCCACCTCGCGCGCTGACAGCGCCCGGCTCCTCTCCCGAGGGCGCAGCGGCCGCCCGGGGCCGGGGTGGGGGAGGGCGCGCAGCGTTGCGGGCCGGGCCCGGGGCTGGAGGACCGGGGCCAGGTCCGCAGGCCGCCGAGATCCGGGCCGGGGTGCAGCGCCCGGATTCCGCGCCCCTGCGCGCGCCTGCCCGGCCAGCCGGTCTGGGGCCAGATGCTCAGCCGGAAGGACGCGCAGCGGGAGAGACGCCCGGAGGGACCCTGACAGCCGCCCGGCCCCGCGCCCGCCCCGCGCCCCCAGCTGCCAGCCCGGCGCGCTCACCTCCCGGGCGATCTGGTTGAGCGCGTCGTCCTCCGCCGTGAGCCGCTCCCGGTTGGGGAGCCGCTTACGCCCCGAGCCCTGGGTGCCCATGTCCATCGACCGCTTCGTCCGCAGCTGCCGCGGGGCCCGCTGCTCCTGCCGCTCGCGCCGGCCCGGCCCCGGCCCCGGCCCCTCCCTCCGCGGCGGCGTCATGGCGTCAGCGGGCGCGGGGCCTGGGCGCGGGGACGCGGGGACGCGGGGGGACGGGGGACGCGGGGACCCGAGGGAAGCCAGGGCCGGAGGTCCGCAGCGGGGGCCAGGGACGGCGGGGCGGTGGGGACGCGGGGCAGTGGGGACGACGGGGCGGTGGCAGGGGACGGAGACGCCAGGGATCAGGGACGATGGGGGTCAGAGACATTGGGGGCGCGTGGACCTGAGGAACGCCGGGGCCGGAGATCCACAGCTGGGGCCGGGGACTGCAGGGGTCGGAGACGCCGGAGCGGAGGAAGGGAGCGGGGGACGGAGACGCCAGGGTCAAGGACGATGGGGGTCCGATGCGCCGGGGACAATGGGGATGCCCAGGGCCGGGCACGCGGGACCTGAGGCACCGGGAGCCCTGGAGTGCGGACCTCTGCGGGGACTGTTTGGCAGGCGGGTAATCGCGGAGCGGCACGCCCAGGGCGGTGGGCGGCGGTCTAGAGGGGAACTGCGCGGAGGGCTGCGCGGTGGCAAGGCTTTCAGGGGCCTGGGTTGCCTTGAGGGATTTGCATGGAGGGGTGGGCACAGGATACGGTTCAGCCTGGCGTCCCCGTTCCGCGGTGAGTCGGGGTCGAAGTCGGTCGCAGGAGTGAAAGCTAGGCTCTGGGCAGGCCGAGGTGTGCTCAGATCCGCAGCTACTGCGGGCTCCTGTGACCTTGCCCAGCCTCCTGGGCACTGGCTTCACAGGCTCTGGGAACATCGTGTGGATGTGTGCGTTTCTGTCTTTACACGCGTGTTTCCATGCTGGCATCCCTCTTTCTCCCCGCTGTGTGCCTCCTGAGATCAAGGACTCGTCACTTCTTTCGTGGGTCTCCAGCCTCTAGGATCCGGGCAGGTGCATCGCGGCTCTCTCCTAGTTGTTGAGAAAGTAATGAACTTAACCTGTGCTCTCCAAAGCTCAGTCCACACTCTAGAGGTGGATGTAAAAGTAAATCAAACCAGAGGATTAGGTAAGGGTTAAAAGCTCCTGCAGGAGCACCGGGTGGGGAAGTGACTGGTGTGTTTGGGGTATGGGGGGAACTTCGAGTGGCTGGACCTGGGGAGGGATGGGAAGGGAGGGTAGTGATGGAAGAGGAGAGGGGCTGTACTGAAGTCACCTGTGATTTTTTTCCCCCAGTGATAAGGATGATTAACATTTTGGTGTATTTCCAATCAACTAATGTGACCAGATTGCTTTGGCTTCTTAGGGAGGTAGCCTGGAAGCTGGATGGAGGTGGGAAGAGGAAGGGGCCCCCACCCCCATGACAGGGAAAGTGGTTGGAGGTTTTATTGCGGGGAAAAGACAGTGAGTTCAGTGACATGGGAGGGAGGGCTGATCCAGGTGACATTTCTCAGGGTGCCTTAGCTGATGCGAGTGGGTTGGCAGGGCCAACTGTGGCCTCGTTCGTGACTGAACTCCAGGAGCAGACACTGTACCTGCACGTTGTAGGCGCGAAGGAAATAGCTGTTGATGGAATCTTCCAGGCCATATTCACATTACTTCAGAGGCCATACTCCTTAAGTGACGTAGTCCTCCTTGGAGGAAACCTTGAGCCATGGCCTCTTGCACTGCCCTGGTCTTGCTGATGTCTGCTCACCATTTCCTAGCCCCTGGGCACTGTGGGGACTGCGTGTCTTTGCTGAGGCTGGTTCCCGTGAATTCACTCATTCATGCACCCGCACCTGCTGAGCTGGAGGCTGGGGCATAGCTGTCAGAGAGGCAGACATGGCCGCTGCCTCTCAGGGCTGACTTGAGATGCCTGGAGCTCCTTATCTAAAGCCACATTGAAGTTCCAACGTCTCCTTTCTGAAAGAAGTCTCCCTTTGCTCCCTGTCCTTCATTGGAACTTTGAGCCAGTTTTTACTAACACCTAAATCCTCCATCCTGATCTGTTGAGGCCAGGAGGGCGGGCGCTGACCCCATCTGCCTCATCTTTACACATTCACTGGGGATTGGATATGCCACTTGCTCAGTGGAGTGCAGTGGCTGAACTTCAGGAACAGAGTTCAGTTCCCAACCCTCCTCCTCACTTTCCCTGTTGGATTGTTGTCCAGAAACAGGAGATTCACTGCCACGGGGACTGACCACAGGTGTGTCTAAATAGCTCCAGCTGGTAGATGGTGTTTTCAGACACTGCGGTGAATTCAGCTTCGTGCCCCTCCCCCATCATCTGCCCACTTCCAGAAAAGAGCCACCTTTCAGGAATCATCAGAAACAACATTGCTGGGTCTCTGATGGCCCCATGACATCACAACTTCCTGGCTACTGTCCTTTCCCCTGGCGACGTGCTCTCAGAGTCTACTGGTTCTCACCTCAGAGTTAGTCCCCGCCTCCAGATGGAAATATGGGTGCCCACTGTCTTAGTTCCCTTGTGCTGTTATAACAGAACACCTTAGACAGGGTCATTTTTATAAAACCACGGAAATGTGTTGTTCACAGCTGTGGAGGCTGGAAAGTCCAACATCAAGCCTCCAGCAGATTCAGTGTCTGGTTGGGGCCCAGTCCTCACAGATGGCACCTTCTGTGTGTCCTCTCATGGTAGAAAGGCAGACCGTCTCCCTCCAGGCTTTTGTATGAGGGCACTCATCGCATTCATGAGGGCTCTGCTTCAGGACTGGTCACCTGCAGGCCCCAGCTTGCACTGAGGGTTAGGTTTCAACATATGAACGGAGGGCGACCATATCCAGACCATGGCCTCTGCCTTGGCAGGGTAGGGACAGTAGTCTAGGCAAGAGCCCTTCTAGGGCTTCACAATCAATCGTCCTTGTCACTCCTGTCCTCAGAGGCCCAGGTCTGGAATGAATGGTGAACAGCAGTTCCTGCCTGGGCATGAGGCGAGGTAGAGATGTTAGGCAGCTTGGTGGGTCTTCTCTGTACTTGGGGTCCTCCTGGAGGAAGATAAAGACCTACAAGACTTCATCATGCTAACCCATCGGTTCACCAAGAAATCGTGGCTTTTCCTCCACCCTCTACCCTTGGCCCTCCCTGCCTGGAATTCCACGAGCCTGTTTCCACCTAGAAGACTGGCCTTCACCACCAGCACTACTGATCCCTCCCATGCAGGCCTTTACCTATTCCAGATGATGACACCAGGGCTTCAAAGCAGGAAATTGAGAAGATTTATCACAGATCTGATGTCCAGGGCAGATAATTAATGTGTTCATCTCCAAGCCTGGTACCAAGTCCCTTCACAAAAATACAGATGCCACCTTCAGGAAGGCTCCACGAGAAAGTGGAGGCAGCCAGGGAAGCCTTGGTGAGGGAAACGGCATGGAGTTGCCATCCTCAGCAGGGGTTTGCCTTTGTCAGGAGCTCAGTGGGCAAGCCTTGTGGGCTGGCTGGGAAAGGGAGCTGATGAGCAGCTGTGGAAGGGCGTCCAGTCTCCATGAGGACTCAGAGCTTCTCAAGCAGAGAGCCATCTGAGCCATCACGGGGGTCATAAGGGTGACTCTCTGGAGCCATCACGGGGGTCATAAGGGTGACTCCCTCCACTGACAGCATCATCCATGTGGATGGTTGCTACCTCAAACCTCTTTTACCAGCACTCCAGCCTTGCTCTTCCAGTTCCCAGAGGATGGAAAGCCCTGCCTTGGATGACAGCTGGAGCAGGGCAGGAGAACGGCAGCCCTCCCCAGGAAGGCTGAAGGGCCCGTAGAGGAGAGCCATCTCTCATGCACAGAACTTGGAGCCAGCACCTTGCCCAGAAGTGGGGCTGGCTGAGGTCAGAGCCTACGTGATGCTCAGGAGGTGAACGGTTAGTCTCCTTTGTCCTGCTGGACGTTTTCAGATGCATCTTTCAGTCGCTCAATCACAGCACTTCCACAATAAAACAGTGGATGATGCCTGCCCCAGTAAATGCCCCTCCCTTCCCAGGACAGCACCACTTCCAGTAACTTTTTCCTGTTTCTTGGAGTAAAAACTTTGGAAGCATTTTCAAATCCTTTCTCCTTTCTCTCCTCAATCTGATCAGATGCCCAATTGGTCTTTTCCTTCATCTGTGTCTGATCATTTCCACCCTCCTTTGTCACGTTTGCTGATGCCACCAAGGTGTGCATCTGGTCCCCCTTGTCCCTCATCTGTGAATTACTGGCAGTAAGTCACCTGGACTTGGCGTCTCCAGGGTAGGGTGCCTGAGACAATCTACAGGGCTAGGGGAAGCAAATATAGAATTTCTGTTATATGTCTTTTCAACTAAAAATTAGGAATCTAATGTTAACGAATTTTTGATTTATAAGCCCATTTTGAGTGATCACTCACTCAAGGTATTTCCAGGGGCTGGCGGTGGCATGTGCTCTCATTACACCGTTTTTGGCATATTTTGATGTATTTCAGTGGGCCAGGTGAGATGGATTTATGGATTGTGTAACCTCATTTTAACTGAAACTCAATGAGTAGATAAATGGCTTCCAAAGATTTAAAAGAGCCCCCAAAGCCACAAACAAACAAGAAAATGAGAGACTTGTTTCTTAGTTCAGGTAGGAGCTGTTCCTTGGCCTCAGTGTAAGGTTGTCAGACAAGATAAGAACATTCAGTAACCATCAACACTATTTAAACATAAATTTACGTTTCCTATCATTAGTGATTAACTTCATTCTAAGTGATATTGTGCCTTTATTTATTAACTAATGATGACACACAAGGAACATAATTTATACTTCAATATGCAAATACTTGTGGGGGTTTAAAATATTTATGGGTCATTTCCATTATCCAGAACACTTGGGTTCTAAGGCTGGGTGCTATGGCTTATGCCTGTGATCCCAGCTACTCGGGAGGCTGAGGCAGGAGAATCGCTTGAACCCAGGAGGCAGAAGTTGCGGGGGGCTGATAACTGCGTCACTGCACTCCAGCCTGGGTGACAGAGTGAGACTCCCTCTCAAAAAAAAAAAAGGGTTCTAGATCAGAAATTCATTTTTTTTTTTTT